>OMKZ01052625.1:0-19799 GCA_900302535.1 Neoniphon sammara
CAAAACAAGTGCGTCTTCACATAAGCCCTGAATGCAAAGCGAGATTTCAATTCCCCATTTCTTGCATTAAAAAAACAACAAAACCACACACTGTAATAATAATAATAATGAAGATTTTTTTCTAGTGTGCCTCTATTTGATCAAAGTGACACTGCTATGACTAGAAAGCGATGTAAATTACCTTGTGGAAAAAGGCAACTGAAACTCACATATTAGAAAATACTTACGGGGCGCCTGAACTTTTCGTTTCTTCCTCCCTCCAGCTCCGTCCTCGGTCGCCACCAGTCCAGCATTGCGACGGCTGGCAGCCCAGCCCATGCCATACTTGCGCTCGTTCCTCAGCTTATTCTCAGTCAGTCTGAGACGGAGCTTCAGGGCCTCGTTCTCCTTCCTGTTGAGGGACAGCTCCACCAGGTAGTCGTTCACCGTCTCCTGGAAGAGTTTGGTAATTTCGCACACCGAGGCTCGGATGAGACTGTCCATCACAGCTGTCAGATGGGTCTCAAAGGTGGTCACAGATTCCTCCATCATGGCTGCAGGTTTGGATGAAGTGAATATTGGGACTGGACCTGATTGTGGTTAAACATAAATTCCTGTCACTGTATCATGATAAAATCAATACATATGAGCCAATCCATATGACCCAGTTATCCCAAGGGAATCAATAAGTTTCATTTTATCTAATCTATTTTATATACCTGATTGTGGTATCCACATGTCCAATGTGAACAGCAAAATTAACAAAATTAACTTTACACTGGCTACTACCACAAGATGCTCTAAAGTGTGACAAGGCTGTTACAGTATGGACAGTTTTCGTATTCTATCCTTCTTTATCAACTTATTAACAAGACTGTAGCTTGCTTTTTCAAAAGCACTAAAGCGGGTAGTTAAGGCTGTTAAATATCCGACCTGCGCCACGTTAGCTTGCTACTTAACTTGCTGACTTGTAATATTGATCGACACACAGGAGACAGAACGAGAAGAGGAGCAGTAACCTCTCCGTAACGCTGGAGAGAGTGGTCGTGCTAGCAGACTGGCTAATTTAGCTTGGATACGCACCGTTTGTTGGCTGAAACCGGGAGAACAAGAGGTCAAACGGCGACAGACCGGATGATTTCGCGGTTCACCGATTAGTCTTGCCGTTGTTCATAAGCGCAGAGGCGGAGTGACAAAGGAAAAAGACATCCAACTTCTCCCCTCTCTCCCAGGCACTGTTTTCCTTCTCGCCTCCTTCAACACTGCTTGAGGATGCTTGAGGAAACTGCGCCTGCGCAGTACCGTAATTACCCTACACTCAAAAGCAGCCGCACCCTAAAAACACCCTTTATGAAGGTTTCCTTGGTGATGTGATCTCTGCAGTGGATATGTTGCATACAAATTGGGAAACGCCAATACAAAATATAACGTGTGGTTTCCACGGGGTGAGCGTTTTGTTTGGTCTATGTCAACAATATGGGGGCACTTATAGATGCTAAAAGCCATATCTTCCAGAATGGATGGCGGCGCTGTGGTCGTCTACTTTATTTGTCACGTGATCGCCCGCTCCAGAAGAAGACAAGCAGTCCCGATTTCCGCCTGTAAAGCAGAGAGCGGCGTCGCGGGCACGGGCTTCTTCGTTAACAAGACAGCATTTGAAACGGAGTAATCATGCCGATGTTCATGGTAAACACTAATGTGGCCAAAGGCGACGTCCCGCATGCGCTGCTGTCCGAAGCCACGGAGGAGCTTGCCAAAGCCATGGGCAAACCTGCACAGGTAGGTCTGGGGGTCTGCTTCTGTACATAATCTATCCAGTCTTCACATGGATTGCATTATGAGGCTGATGGCTAACCACCTTCAAGGAGATGCTGACACACTCCAGAGATCCCCACTTCTGCAGCTATAAGCTCTTGATGAGCTGGAGACAACGGGCATGCGCATCCACGCTCCCAAAAGATCGCAGTTATAAATAGGGCACTGCCAGTCTATTGTATTTTAGTTACGTACCCCATCTCCATTGAATCTCTATCAGTGTAGCTGGCCTCATATGCAAACACAGCCCATTATAGAGAGCTATCATGGGTAGATGATTGATAGGGGCGCCACTGGACACTAAAGTGCAGCAAAGTCTATCCATCTACAAACTGAAATAAAACTAAATGATAACTAATGTAATTTAAAATAATATGAACCCTATTTAGACTATATCCACTACATTTTGGGGCGAGTGGAGCAGACTGACAAGACATTATTTTGGTGTCTGGACATATGCAACTTAACTAGTTCAATTTAATGGGAATATTGCCAGAGGATACACCCCTCGTTTGAGGGCGGGGCAATAAAACTAACAATATTGATTGCAATATATTTTTTCTCAATATAAATATAAAAAAATGTTCAATAATAGAATTCACTCAGAAGCCAAAAGTAGCCATTAAATTTGACATGATAATTATTTGATATAAATCGAAATAATTATTGATTCGATATGATATTTATCGTGATAGTCATGACTTCCAGTTCGCTTGATTCTGTGCCCTCCATTATTATGCGAAAAACAACAAGATCACATCTCAGCTCACCTAGGTTAAGTATAGTGATTGTCACACCCTCTTGGCACATTCAACCGATGGCTATGTGATTGATCCAACCACACCTTTTGGCATGTGATGACTGCCATTCAAAAGCACAATATATTTTTATGATATAATTTCTGTGTCTTCTGCTTTGTGTATCTGCCTATTCCAGTACATTGCTGTGCACATCATCCCAGACCAAATGATGATGTTTGGAGGAAAGGGAGATCCCTGTGCTCTCTGCTCCCTCCACAGTATTGGCAAGATCAGCGGCGCTCAGAACAAACAGTACTCTAAACTGTTGTGCGGACTGCTTAACAAACACCTGGGCGTCTCTCCTGACAGGTAGCACATCCTGACAGCAAGCACATGATCAGCACATAAGTTGGTAGGACGTGACATGCCCACAACAGCACACACAGCATTCACAAACCCCTGTATCACACACATCTCACTCAATGTTAAAGTGTAACCTCATTAAACCAGTCTCCTTGTCTCTGTTTCAGGATCTATATTACCTTTGTTGACATGGATGCAGCCAACGTGGCCTGGAACAACTCCACCTTCGGCTGAGCCGGAGTTCAGCGCGCTTTCAACAAAAGAGCATTCCGATATTTTCCTACATTTAGGAGCGTAATTAGAATGGGCTAAATGAAGAAACGGAGACACCCAGCTATCCACTGGTAGAGCATAGCAATAGCAAAAGCACTAAGCTGAACCTCTTGATTTGCACTGTACCTTTCACATTGACTAACAATAAAATGAACCCTGCAGACCACAAATGGCTCTGCGTTTTTCTTGTTTGATATTACAGGATGTGTTAATTTGACCTTCAGCTCTCTGAGTTCTTTAAATGTGTCCAGCTCATAGCTAGGCAACTTATTTCTATACATTTCTGGTGTTATTCTTTCCTCTCAACAACCATACACTACACAGCCTGTTTAAAACATAGGTATACATTTTTGATACACATTATTCACAGTCATTGTATTAAATGTTTTTTCCTGTTTCCATGCACACTTATCAGATGAATATTGAATTAGTTTGTTAAAGTGACTAAAAAGGTTAACAAAATGACATTCTGCTTTGATTCTGATTATTATGTTTTCCACTGGTGGGCATTCATTCAAAGAATGAAAGGTAAAAGTAATATGTCCCACTGCCCACATTTTAGTCCAGAGTACTGGAGCCATCAGAGCCCTGCAAACTGCTGTGTGAACTGAATAACAAGCACCTTCCTGTCCCCACTACCAGGCACATAAACACAGCACTATGGGCAGCTATAGAATGACCAACACACTTGCTCCTGTTTTAGGATATATGTGAACTTAAAATAAATCACAGACTAGCATTGGGTGGGATGTATAATTCAGTGCTTTGCTTGCCTCTAAAGGATGTAGTTCATGGGTAATGGCATGCATGTATAATTAAGGTGTAGATCCAAGCTGCAGAGACATCAAACTGCTTTTGAATGGAATCACTGATGAGTGATTACACCAAATGGCCATTTTTTTCTGTTGGTAGTACCTAACCACTACTATTTGGGGATGTTTTATTCTAGCATCTGAGTTGCATACCCTCTCTTATGATCAATAGTGTCCAACACACATTGACTATGAAAATATAATCATGTAATCATGTTGGTCTTGTAACACACAAAATCTTTTGAAAGAAAGAAAATAACATGATCAGACATAATTTTAATGCTATGTAGTGTGTTCCCGTGGTACTTATTTGTCCACTGTCCAAGATCATAATGTCTGGAGGAAACACAGAGCCCTGTACTCGCTAATCCCTCCACAGGATTGAGACCGAACAGTGAAGAACACAGCTGACAGTGACACACTGCTTTTTGAGAGGGAAAAAAATAAACAATCATCTATTTCTGGATAATCTAAGTGAATTAGTAACCAGAGTGTACACTGATCTTTGATCTGTCACATCAAGTAACCCATTCAAAGAATCTGTCCCTCTGATGAAAAAAAAAAAAAAAAAAACTTGGGCCCTCAGCTAAATCTATCTATCTATCTATCTATCTATCTATAAATGATGATGTATGTTTAGATCCAGCTGAGACATTGGAGGGGAAAACGATCCACTACGAGATACTTTGGAAAATCCTGTATTTACTAATGTGTTTGCCACATTAACCCTTGGTTACTGCTGCATTCAAGTGCTCCTCGTAAGCTATTACTTCGGAAATTGGACCTTATTGCACA
Source organism: Neoniphon sammara (assembly GCA_900302535.1). Classification (NCBI taxonomy): domain Eukaryota; kingdom Metazoa; phylum Chordata; class Actinopteri; order Holocentriformes; family Holocentridae; genus Neoniphon; species Neoniphon sammara. The sequence goes on from OMKZ01052625.1 coordinate 4,778, forward strand.
CTGAGCGACAGCACTCGAAGGCACCGTGTTTTTCTCTTTATCTTTTCACCTTCACGTCTGAAGTGACGGTGGATTAGTTTGGACATAGTTCACACAGCCTAGGGCTGCGACGAGGGGTAACATGGAAGGAGCGTGGAACTATCTTCTCTGCCTTTACTTCCGGGGACCGAAAACATCTGCGCAAAATGCGGCGGGAAAACTGCAGACCGTCTGCTCTCAACGTATTTACCAGCTGTTTTATTATAACACGTTCGTAATTTGTACCGTTAAGATTAGTCTAGACCAAATTACACATACACATAAAAGAATCCGCGCAGAGCTAAAAAAAAAATCTCTCTATATATATTTTGTGATGCCTTGTTTTTGTTTCACCTCGGGTATGTGTATCAGACTGGTTGCTGTGGTAACTCCGTTCTGTACTCAATGTGCACGGAGTACACGCCTGTTTTTTCATACACCAGATTTATCTATAGAAAATCTTTGCACTGCGGCGGTGCAGGATTTGGTTTTGGAACAGCGCGGGTGACGTATCAGTGACGTGCGTGTCCCTTCCTGCTGATGGTTTCTCGAGGAAAGATGGCGGAAGGAAATTTTGACTATGTGGTCGCTGCACACCATTTAGTTCTTTGAGCTGAAGAAAACGCGTACAGGTCGTGCAGTTGGGTGTTTCCTGGATCCAGAGAGAACCTGCAAACTGTTATCACTGTAGACGAGTTGCCTCTTGTGCTGAGCGGTCAGTATTTTGCTTCGAGTACACATAACTAACTCAGTGCATCATGGTTAATTGACCGCCATGTCTAACGGTGCTTTTTAGCCTATAGTTTTGTTTGTCCATTTTTCTTTTAGTGTTATAAACTGTGAGCACAGTGGTGTAAATAATAAGTGTGTAGCTAGACAGCTGTTCTTTTGTTGAATGCGAGCATTTCCATTCAGCCAGTTATGGATGTGATTAAAGGCGAGGTAGTTAAAAATGATAACGTTTGACTGCTGAGCTTCGCTCTAGTCAGCCAACTATCGTTACCCTGAAAGGTTCAGGTCATTATGGGATTTGGCATACAACTGCACTGGCACAATACATTTTTGTTTGATAGACCAGTAAAAAACTGCATTGCCTCCACCCCAGCATGGTATGCTGAAGGCCTATGGGCAGTAGATTGGCACAGGGATACTCAACCCAAGGTTCAAACCCTTGTTTCAGCAAGAATACACCCTGGGAAATTGTCCCTGAGAAAGAGATTGAATCCACATCAGCTGCAGAGGTGCTGTTTTTCACCTGACCGTAACCTCTTTTCTCTCTGTTTACAGGAAGTGTGATAAGAGAGTTTCCTTACTGGAATCAGTGCAGTATCGAATAGGGCTGTCTGAGCCAGGAGGTGGCTAAGCAGCTGCCAGTCCCCTGCAGAGATGTCAGACTACTTAAAAAGAGGGTTCAGGGCACAGCTGACCCTAGCTATGGACTCAGTACTGAGGACCGCTGTGTTTGAAATCACCAAGATCTTTGAGAACAGCCTGCATGACCATCAAGTGGAGCTGGCACAAAAAGTAGAAGAGATATCCAGGCTGCAGACAAAGCTAGAGACGGCAGAGAGGAAACTGAGAGAAACAGAAAGCAGAGGCACTGGGGAAGAAGGGCAGGACGAAACGCAAAAGGAGTCTGAAGATGTGCTCAGCATGCCTGGAGAAACCTCCATCGTTCCTGAGATTGATGTTGAAGGTACAGTGTGTGTGAACACAGTCTGAGAGAAATGCATAGAATATACTGTTTACTACTATCAGGTGTAGGTTATGATTGGATTCAGATACAGTGTTTTGAGTTGTACCAGTAAATCCAAAACTCCCAGTTCCTTATTTGGCCAGCTGTGGTTCATAAAACCATTTTTAGCCTCATGTTCTCACACTTCTTCTGTTACCAGTGTCAGTATATAGATTTACAGTATTTTTCCATGTGATTCCATGAAATTTACTATGAAATACTGCAACTGTATTTAGCTAAAGTGTGACTGACAATTTGTTGCTGCAATAATCAGCTAAATTAATTAAGTATTAGTCTATATATTTGTTAATATCATGCAGTCCAATACAGTCAATTTCACCTTTGTATGTATGTGTTTGCATAGTACCCGATGACTGGTGTGCACCCCTGGGCTGCGACAATATGGGCTGGACCAAGCAGGACGATGGCGTGTGCCCTAGCGTAACCCTGCGCCCGCTCTCCATCTCTCTGTGGCACCTTCCAAGCATCAAGCAGGAGGTACGTGACTGAGGAGGAGAATCTGGAGGTGGTGATGTTAGAATTTAGCACCAGAGAGAAGCCGAGGAAACCACTAATGGCAAATTGATGGTAACACATTGTTTGAAGACACGGATTGGAGGCATGCTCTCCAAGTCTCAGATCTGAACAAGGGGATTGAAAAGCCTTTTGGATAGTTGCAAAGTTCAGAAATACAGTGATACAATGACTAAGGGAGAGGCGAGCAGTGGCGTGACGAAAAAATAATCACAAACAAGGAGCTTTGCCAGATAAGGCAGTCATGAATAGGGCCAGCCTGTCAAAAGAAGAAAGAAAAAGTGGATGAAGACGGGGTTCAGAGTAGTGACAGTGGTAGAGAGGTGGAGGTATTAGTACTAGGAGAGATGGGAGAAGGAAAAGTCAGAGGAGTAATAGTAGGGTAGGGTAGTTTGGCATAATGGGAGAAATAGGAGGGATGTTGTGGTAAATAGTGGAATAGGATCAGGAGGACAATAACTAAAACACACCACAAGGGGGCTCAGTGATGACCTAAGTTCCTTAGAACCACAGAATTAAAATTCCAATAATAAAAATTTATAGATAAAAGAGAATTAATCTATTTAGTCCATAAAGGGCCAGTTACATAACTAGTTTTACAGTTTTTGATGTAAAAAGAGTGACTGACTGATAATTGATTAAAAGTACCAGGGTACAAAAAAATTATCTTGTTTGGGCCAACAAGCTCAGAAAATTTCAGACCTCTAGCCTGTAAAACTTCTACTTTAGCACCACCATCTGGACCACATGCCCTCTATTTAAGTGATTTGAGTCATTTGGCATGGGACTAGACCTCTGTGCCAAAGTTTGTACATTTCTGTGAATGGAAAGGCAGTTTAGGCCAGAAGTTAGCTCAGTAAAAGACTTTCCGTAAGGAGTAGTGGGACTGCCCTATCACCTCTACTGACTGGTGGTAATATGGAACACACACTGCAGCATGAGCAGCCAATGATGGACTGCTAAATGTTGAGGTCACTGAGTGTGCGTGTGCGTGTGCGTGTGCGTGTGCGTGTGTGTGTGTGTACATGTGTGTATGTGTGTGGTGGGGGCTCCAGTTTGATAGATAGATAGATAGACTTTATTGTCTGCCCCAGACGGTGACAGAAATTCTCCTTTGACAAGGCTCCAACAATAAAAATACAACACATATCACACACACAGATGACAAGTGAAATGTTAAAGGAAAACAGCCAATACATGCCAAATATATGTACTGTTCAGTGTCTTATTTCATGCTGTTCAGGGTGTTTATTGCAATGGGAATAAAGGATTTTTTATAGATATTTTTGCGGGCCAGTGGGACTTTGTAACATCTGCCTGATGGAAGTAGTTGGAAGGAGTGATGGAGAGGGTGAGAGGGGTCCTCTGTGATCAGGGTGGCTTTCCTGATCACAGAGCAATTCGGAGACATGAGTTTGTGGTGAACCAATGATTTTGCTGGCCTGATTAACAATGCGGGAAAGTTTTGTTTTGTGTTTAGTGGAGAGGGAGCTGTACCAGGATGCAATATTGAATGTGAGGATGGATTCAATGAGTGAGGTGTAAACCAGGGTTAAAATGCCTCTGCTGACATTAAAAGTCCTCAGTTTCCTCAGCAGGTCGAGGCGCTGTTGTGCTTTTTTGTACACAGAGTTGTTTCATTTGCTCACCACTTTGTCATTTTTGTTATGTACAATGTGAGGTTTCAGCAGGGGAAACAGCAAGCCACACCTAGCTTTACCTTCTGACTGTGTGCTTCACAGTACATGAGGAAACATCCATGTCACCAATATACTCTGCCCCTAAAATGATGCGGTTTTATACAAAATTGTCACCATTTTTACACATGTATTGGCCCACTGTGTCCTGGTTCATACAGTCAGTTGCTTTCATCATTGTTGAGGTCAGTGACCAATGGTTGAGTGATCCATCCAGATTTCCATCCAGAGATATTACCAACATTTCCAGGCTGAAAAAAAACCTTTATAATCTGCTTGATCCCAGACATTGCAGTTTGTTTTTCTGATTGCTAACCACTCAAATTATTGTTTCCTTAGCAACACAGCACATCTCATTATGTTGTGATCAAGTGAGACCTGAACATTTTGTTTTAAAGCAAAAAAGTACATTGGGAGACACACTGAATAATTCAACATATGTGCCACACCCTTGCTATAAATATTTAGGGAAAAGGTTGAAACACTGACTTGCCATGTATTTATTATCCTGCAGCCTTTTGTGTTGTAACAGAGCTGGCATTTGAATGATGTGATGTAACGGTATAGTTAGCAGTATTAAAATATCCAGGACAAGCCGTGAGCTGACATGCAGTACTCCAGAGTTTATCTTGCTTATTTCTACTTTTGGAGATACTGTTATCACTTTGTTGCATTGTTAATTACTATGTAATGTAACCCATAATATGTATGTTTTAGGTGGAGGACGAAGGCTTTGAATCCAACCAGCTAACAACTGTTCGCCACAGATCCAAGAAACGTGAGTGCTGTGAATGATTATTGTTTTGGTCAGCATGTGGACTGCAGTCACCCGCTCACTCCTTTGTTCACCCTCCCTCAATTGCAATCCTCATGACTGTTATTGTGAATATGAATGCTGTCTTTGTCAACTTCCCTGGTAAAGTAGATATTGTTGTAAAGTGTGACACAAAGTTTCATCCCAAATTAGGGATTCCCGTCCCCTTTCAGTTTGATGTGAAAATGAACGGGGGTATAAAATGACTGGTTTTAACTATGTCCATCATCAGCATGGGCTGTTTTTGCTTTTAGGATTTTTCTGTTGTGCATTTCTGTCTTTGTTGTGGTGGATTCTGGTGGATTTTGAGGCTGCATTCCAGCATTTCTTGACTTTGTGAAGTGACGATAATGCCTAGATTATTCAGCCTATTTTAAGAACAGACTGAGATCCAAAAATGTAATTCATTTTCACCATGAAGAAAGAAAAAATGAACAAAAGGAAGAAAGAAAGAGGCTAGAATATGAGAACCCCAAAATGATGTCAACACTTGTGAGTGTAATTGGCAGGTATGAGAATCAAGATCTCTTTTAGTGCTTCTACACCTGAGTCAAAACAGATTTGGCTTATTCAAACTCATTTTTTCCTGCTCTGTTGTTAATCCAACAAAATGTGCAATTATTAATTCTCTCCATTGTTTCTGTTTTTTCCCTAATCTCCTGATTTGCCCCCAGTTATCATTTAACTTTATCTTAAAAACATGACAGGCAAGTGTTAGAGAAGAGAGATGGCAGACTTTGATAAAAGCACTTCATTTGCTGCTAAGCATTTTGGCTATAATCTAACCTAAAGAAGTGAAGGAAACACAAGCTCATCTGAAGCATGTCTCACCCTTGCAGTTGTTGAGTAGCGTTGTGACTGTGAGATGTGTACAGTTTTGGAGGCTACAGTTATTTTTTTAGCTAAGTTTATTTTGAATAACTGTGGTATGAGCAGTTAATATTTTTATTCATTGTAAATTGCAATTGATTGCAGAATTTCTATTTATTCAGTTGCAGATTTAGTATTTTGGTCTAAAAAAGTGATTATATGAAGCAATTTGGGGCAAAACAACCCCCGTATGAACAAGGTCCCTATTCTGTCGAAATCAGTACAAGTGAATTGAACATCCAGTGCAATGATTGCAAGTCAGGAAAAGGTTGATACTTTTTTATAACACAGTGAGGACCATTTTTCCCATTTTTGTTGGTTAAATGGTACAAAGCTTGTAGGAGTGACAGCCTATCCTTCCCTATAATTGCATCATCTGCTGCACTTTTTAGGAAACAAATATCAGTGTTGGAGCTTTGGCACCTGTAATAACAGAGGCCTGCACATTTTAACTAGTTTGGCAAGTAACTGTCTGGTCATTGTTGGAGAGTCTATGATGGACTATGCATACTATCAACCAATTAGGGCATTCTTTAAAACCAGGTTGTATGTCACAGGATTTACACACTAACTGTGCTGCAGCTCTCAATGCTGATGATGACCATTTTATTAAATAACAGACTGAAGGGTATTGTATTGATGCCACCTCTCCTTTCATTTGTCACCTGTTAACCTCTTTTCTCTCCTCTCTTCCTTAGGTTCCTCATCGGACAAGAGGCTCAAACACATCCAGAACCAAAGCTTGCCCCTGCGTGGCCCAAAACGTCGGGGTCCAGGTCGGCCATCACGAAGGAGCAACGCTGAAAATCTGCTGAAAGCCATTAAACAAGAGTATTCTGACCCAGCAGCCACCGTGGGTAGCAGACAGAGAAGGAGAGATTCACAAGGGACAGAACGAGGAAATGCAGTGAAGAGCCAGGCCAGTGGAAGAAAGATCTCAGCAACGGAACCTGGCTCAGATAATGAAAGGAAGCACACGGTGGTGAATCACAGTGACAAGACTTACACATGCAAGTTCTGCCATAAGGTCTTTGATACAGAGTTTGGCCGAAGCGTGCATATACGTTCACACAAAAGATGCCCAGCTTGCCGAAAGGTGTTCACCTTCCCAAGTTATCTCTCTGCACATAAAAAGACTTGCCGGAAGCTCAAGAAACTAAACGCTAAAAAAGCCCAGTCCATTGACCTCATAAAGCAAAAACCTGAGGCCAACGATGAGCACAAACCAGCTCCACCAAGTAAAAAGCAGCCTCTTGAGAACAAGAGTAGCACACCTACCTCAGACAGCAACAGTCAAACTTCTCTACTGAAAGGCGCTTCTAAATCCAAAACGCACCACTGCCCAGTGTGCAAAAAGAAGTGCTATTCCCGCTTCACACTCCGAGACCACTTGCGCGTTCATACCGGCGAGAAGCCATTTGCTTGCACCGTATGCTCACGGAAATTCCGCATCAAACATTCACTGAAAGTGCATATGTTTAAAGCCCACAAAGAGCTATCTAAGTATGAAGAGGCTAATGGAGAGCTTGCTTGGACCAGACCGTTAGACGGGTCTGAAGATAATGAAGTGGACTCAAGTTTGTCCAGCAATAACCTGAATCCAGCAGATGAACACCAAGATGATAAGTTAACCATCAGCCAGGACAAAAAACAATTTATGACATGGCAAAGCATGGGGAAGCAGAGCTCTGAGGGTTTCATCTGCTCAGAGTGTGGGAAAGTCTTGAAGTCCAAATACTTACTGATGGAACACTTCCGCATCCACACGGGGGAGAAGCCCATCAGGTGCGAGAAGTGCGGGGCGATGTTCCGTTGCCGTTCACAAATGAGCACGCACAGAAGTAAGTGCCAGGGTACTCTAAAGATCACGTGTCAGAAATGCGGGAAGACATTCTCCACACAAACCTTGCACAAGCAGCACGTAGTGAATTTTCACAAGGATTGGCCTTATGTCTGCCAGCTCTGTGGCAAAGGCTTCTTCACTGCAGGACGCCTCAGCAACCACTATGAGCGTGCCCATGTGTAGGCCGGTGAACAGTGAACACCATAAGCATTTAGACAATGATGTAGCTCCAAACCCTTATTACACTGGATGTGTAAAACCCCTCACTGCCTAGTGTAAAAGCCTCAGCCTCTTTAATTAACTTGTTAATTGTTAATAATCCTTCTTCCCAAGATCTTAACGAGCACTGTCTGCTGTTACGCTAATAACAAGGCCAATGAGAAGGCTACTGTATGAAATTTACATAAACTACATCAGTATTTACCAAGTTTACCAAATATTCATATTATAGCATTTAAGACACAGAGAGTCTGGTGAGGCCTTGGGTTTCAGGCACCGGTAAGTGATGAAGTGGACAAAATCAAATACAGTATCCTTCACACAATACCTCTATCCATATTGTGATGAATGTTGTAGAGATGACCACAAGTGTTTTCATGACATATTTACACAATATTTTGGATAAATAATTAGTCATGTGGATATGATGACCAAGCAGGTAGAGGCAATAGTGAAAATTGAGAAAATTGCCCGCCTTTATTGTAATGCAGCCTTTAAAACAGAAAAGACAACAGTAAAGAATATATCCATATCATTAAGTGTGATATCATTAAAAAAATCCCAGATGATATGTAGTCTCATATCAGAATGATATAATACATAGGTCAGCACTGTGTACTGAAAATAAGGCGTTCTTTAACCATTAATTTCACATCCATAGTAATAAGAGTCTGGAGGCAAAATATCAGTGTTGCTGTCTAAGCACTTATAGGGGTCACTGGACAATATGTGACCGCTTATCCTGTTCAAATCTGTTGCATTATTTGTCACATTGATCTGACGAGGTTCCATTTTTGAGAACATGCCCGTACATGAGAATAGATCAAATTAAAAGTAGTGTTTGTGTTTTTGAAGAAGTTAGAAAAGAGTGACCTGTTTTTCTTTTTTTATTCTTATTTTGATTTTCCAAACTGAATATTGTTTATTTTGTATGGGGTGTATGGTGGTTGTTTCATTCTACATTGTTGTGGCTGTATTAAGTGGAACAACTACCCCACTGTATATTTTTTCTTGAACGTATTAACATAGGATTACTAGATTCATCAGAACTTTTTCACTTTACCTCAATAAAATCCATTTTGTCAAAATATGACTGGGATATTTTGAATATGTATTATTATTATTATTATTATTATTATTAAGGTAGTGGATGTAAAGTGTCATGAGCAATATGCAATGTGCATTTTGTTATAAATAGTGAAGTAGTAACTGAATAGTCTCATCATTTATAAAATTTGACAAAACTTTGGAATGACGAGCAAACTATAGCTTGAAGATATTAGATTATTGCTGTTCCTCATCCTCTTAAACTGATTGTATTTTTTCTCTGCAGTATTATGAAAAATGTACTTCCCTGCAGCTTGGGTAACTTATCGCGAGACTTGTCAGGATCATCACATCAGGCATACTTCGACCTGCTAGCGTTAGCAGGACGACGAGTTAGCACATCTGAATGTGATTGCTAAGTATATGGGCTGCATTCTTCGATTTAGAAGCCAGTCAAAATCTTTTGTCACCGGATTCAGAAAGCTGCTTGAGACGGACGTATTTGCTTTATTCGCCTTTGGCCAGTTAGAATAAGGACTAGCCAAAACACTAACGTTAGCTTGACAAACCCAGTACTGGCTACGCTTCGGTGGATCCCTTGTTTACACGTTAGCCAGCGGTAGCTAGCATGCTTACAAGCTCACTAACGTTGGCTAATTGGCGACAACCTGTCTATTGTTTGCTTGTAGCTGCGTAGATAGCGCTGTCATTTGATTCGGTGTATTTTGTAAAACAATGCGAACTGACTGTAGCTACACTGACTGCGTCATTTGTCATTACTGTAGATTACATTGTGACCAGGTTTCAAGCTAAAGTAGCTTATATTGCCATCGTTACTGATTGACATCTTTGGAACATCACGCAGGTTAATCCCCAATAATCTCAAAACAAGGGTGACTTGATCGATAAATGTCATTTGCAGCAAAAGGTGGCTGCTGAAAAGGACATTGCTCTCAACATGGCATAATCTCAAGGCAGTTCATAGACACCAGGGCAGAGGTCTGGATCTGGCGGTGGTCTTGGTGAGACCCATCGTTGCACAATTGCCTCTGGAGGCCAAACCTAGAGTCAAAACATAACAGTGTGAAACGGTGTTTTAACATTATCGTTGTCACTGAAACAAAGGACAATGGAGTCTGTGAGGAGTGCCTTCCATGCTCAGCTGGCCACCGTCATGGACTCATTGTTGGCAGCTGCTGTGTGCGAGATTGCCAAGATCTTTGAGAGCAGCCTGTGTGAGCAGCAGGCGGAGCTGGCGCAAAAGGCTGAGGAGATCGCCCTGCTCAGAGGAAAGCTGGAGAAAGCAGAGAGGAGGCAGAAAGGAAAGGGTGGAGGAGGGGGAGAAGAAGGGGAGATGTCAACAGGAGACAGAGAGGAAGAGGGCTGTTTGAGGCAGCAGATCGTGACAGGACCAGGTGAGATTACAGACTTTGCCTCTTTCAAGTCAAGGCTTAAAAGCATGTTCAGTGTTTATGCAGAATGCCAGTGAAAGAATAACTCATTCTTTGTTGAAAACATGAGTTTACCCAGGATAACCCTGTATCCTGAATACATTTCAGCTTATAATTATCTCTCTGTGAAGACATGATCCTTGGTTTATCATGTAAGAACTTTTATTGAACTAGTACCAAATGCTTTACTCAGACTTTGCTTAACTCTTTCTTTGTCTCTGTGTGTTTTGTACAGGACTGATGGTGGGGAAAGAGATGTCCTCTCATTCAGACCCAGTGGAGGGGCTCAGTCAGAGCCTCCGCAGGCTGAAAGAGGAGGTTACAGGCCAGGATGGAACCTCAGTGAAACATGAGGTCAGACCCGCTCTTGCCTGTCAGATAAAATGAATCAAGAAATATTTGCAGTTTCTGAACAGCCAGCATCACCTGACATTTTAACAAGTCTCTGCTCTTGGGTTTTCTGCATGTTGCAGACCTAATGCTGCTTGTTCTCCACAGCGTGCAGGATCACGGCCGAGCCTGGGCTCTGTGGCAGTTCAGGTGTCAGAGGGAAGCCTCGCTGCTGGGGACCAGAGGCAGATCGACCCTCTGTCTGCCACACAGGCCAAGGCTAAATGTAAGCAGTATGAGCACATGCTAATCTTTCATTTGTTCAGCTGTACTAGTGCACCCACCTAGTACTGCTTGTGATTATATTCAATATGCTACAGTAAGTTAATTAATATTTTTGGCTCTGTACAGCTATTTGTGCAAAATCATGGTAACATATTAATCACAACACATCTGTGTTTTCCTTTGATTTCTCTGCAGTGTCTCACTGGGATCAGGGTAGTCGAAGTGCAGACCACAGACCCCTCCAGGAGCAGGCCTCCACCCCTTTTCTCTCTATTTCCCAGAGTGGCCGCTGCTCCCCCAGGCCTGACCCCAGCCTAGCACAGCCAGGTGAGTGGTTACCTGGGTTGGATGCCAGCCGAGGCGGGGTATCCAGTCTGGAGAACCTCCAGGCAGAGGGCACCAGCTGCTCCGGTCCCGCTAGCAGCAGCACGGGCACCGACACGCCCTCCTTCCGACCTGGCTTCGGCTCTGACGAGACCAGCAATGAGGACGACGATAATTCTTTCCCTTTCCTGGACCAGGAGCCTGAGAACCAGAGCTCCAACCAGAACCCGGTGCAAGGTCAGGTGGCGGGGCAGAGGGAAGGCAGGCAGGACCAGTCCCAAGCCCAGTCTGGAGATTCATCATGGAGGCCCAGAGATGACAGGGGTGGGAGGGGCCCTGTGCCTCAGACTAGGCGGGCCGCTTCCTTTGCCAACAGAGACCCTCTCCGCCCTCAGTCCAACACGCAGTCACATACGCTCCGACACACGAATGCTCTTGGCCACCCTCCGGCCCCCAGTGGAGGGAACGGACGACCCTACACCTGCCCGTACTGCACCAAGTGTTTCACCTACCCTTCCCACCAGCGCAGGCACCTTTTACGCCACACAGGAGTCAGACTGCACCCCTGTCAGTTCTGCGACAAGAGCTTTCTCACTCCCTCCGAGCTCACCGTGCACACTCGCACGCACACGGGCGAGCGGCCGTTTGGCTGTGCCCAGTGCGGAAAGCGTTTCGCCCGCAGCGGGAACTTGAGGGCTCACCAGCGGGATGTGCACATGGGGAAGAGGCCTTTTGCCTGCACGGAGTGCGGGAAGAGGTTCGCTCACAGGGGGAACCTGAGGGTGCATAACCATAGAGTCCACCAGGGGGACCCCTACTACATGGATGATCAGCAGGAGCCAGACATGGGCCCAAACCCCATTTGAAAAAAATGACAGTCCTGAAAATACATATATTTTTTTGTTTGTTGAAACACATTATTGATTTGTTCCATATGTTCAAACTGTTTTAAAGTGTTAACATTTTTTACAGCATTTGTATTTCAAGTATATTCAATGTTGAGGGATCACAAAAAGAACCATTAGATTTCTCTTTGTGGAATTAAACAATAGACAGGGTTACAGAATACAATTTTATTGAATGTGTTAGTGTTACTTTATGTTTTTACCCAAATATAGGTCACTGTCAGAATCATTGCGCATGCTAAAAGGGATAGCCTCCTTAATGGTCCTATCCATTTCCAGTTATCTATGCATTACACTGTACTGTAAATGACTTTGGATATAGTTATCCATTAAAAGGAAATATTGGTTATTGTTGTAATAGGAATGATTTCACTCCAGGATAAGCTAATCTTTCTTGTCATGTCATTCCTCACTATTAGTGGAAAAACCCTGAACAAATGTGAGGACAGTTTTATTAGCTGAGTTGAAAGAACTGCAAAATAATGTATCTCGTAAAGCCAATAAAGGAACACTAGTAGGTATTAGTTTTATTGTGTGGCATGCAGAGGTAGGATAGTGCGTCTCCCTTGAATATTGTGCTCATGTACTACCCATCTCTTCAGGCTTCTTTTTATACTGACTATTGTAAAACAGAAAAGCGTTTATCAAAACAGGTACAAAGTGTTGATGCTCAGAAAAATGGTACTTTTCATATACATCATGTTTTTTGTTCATGTAAAGTGAAATAAAACAATGCATTCATGTCCAAAACAGTTTATAGAGAGGTTGCTCTAATAATGTTGCACCATACTTTGACTGCCACTAGAGGGCAGTCCTAACAAGTAGCAGCCAATCACAACACAAGCCAAGAGATTTCTGAAAGAACTGTGCCCTCTCAGCATGTTTTACCATGTGCCCTAAATTTTCCAAGCTTTTTCCTCCTGATGTATGCATTTATGTCATCATGCCATCCCTCACATGAAATTGGTGTGTAAGCATGTACTTTGAAGGCAATGTCAGAAACTGGGTATGTGCGTCCTGCAGAGAGAGAGGCCTGGAAAATTGGGTCACTCAGGTTACCTATACGAAACCTAATTTCTCTCCTGCTGTTTGTCTTATATGTACGGAAGCTCCATGGAGTCACATGGTCAAAAAAATAAATCAAGTGCAGAACCGTTAACCATACCCTTTCGACTCTATACCCTCATATTTGTAAACTGCACCTTCATATTTATAATCCTTACCCGCATATTTGTAAACCAAAGGCTTACCCTAATATTTGTAAGCTGTACCCTCGTATTTGTAATACTTAAACTCACATTTGCTAACTGTACACTCATACTTGAAACTTGTAATTCATAACCTCATATTTGTGAATTGTACCCTCTTAGCTGTACCCTTAGATCATGAATGCATACCCTTAGATTTTTTTTTTGCAGAGAGATCAGACCATGTATCTTGGGGGTTTGTAAGTAAGTGCATGTGCATGGGTGTGCGTGTGTAAAAGTGCAGTAGCAGCCATCTGACCCGTTCACCACCACATTTTCACTTCACAGCCCCTCTGTTCTCTTTTCCCCAAGGCATGACCCATGTTGCTCTAGCCTAAGGATTTCTCAACTAATTGCATTGTATTCCTCTGTCATTACCATCACCATACTACTACTACTACACCTATTTGTCCCACACACACAAATGCCTGAGGTACATGTGGGTTATGGAGGTCAATGGGACATTTGTCTCTGTCTCTCACTCACTCTCTCCCTTTAACACACACACACTTAAATGCTGAGCGGGTCCTGGCCAAGCTGTGCTTATATGTATTCCCCAGGCTGCTGAGTCCTTGGTTTGCTCACTGAAAGATTACATTCAGTGACCCCCCTCCAATGACCTCCCATCCCCCCAAGGTCACCTGCGTCTGTCTCTCCCTCAGGGTTTTACACTCCTGCTGTAGAAATGAAACACACAGTTTTAACAGTGCACAACCTATAAGACCGAGCATGAACTGGCTCCAATACAGGGCAGAGAAAGGGTGACTATGAATAGAAAGAGGATGCAGTCTGTACAGTGTGTGTGCCAGTTACATATTCATGAACAAGGCAGTATTTATTTATTTCCATTATTTTTATTGTTTTCATCATTATTTGTAGGCCTGAATCATGATTCAAGCCAATGTTTTCATTCAGAGCTTTTAGCCAGAGGTTATATCCATTAAAGCTGCAATAATTGAACAATAACTGAAAAGGAATTCGGACTCAACTGACAAAAAACAAACAAACAAAAAAATAAAACAATTACATTATTCATCACTGAGTCTGATCGAGAATGAGAACCATCAACCATCAAATTATGTACTTATTCCACATTTTTTTCAGTTGAGTCTTAATGGGCCTCACTTAAATCATCCAACTTTGATTATGGCAGCTTTAAATTCATGCAATATTGTAAGCTAAGGCTATTCCTTTTCCTTTGAAATGTGGAAAAATCTGACAAAACATTAACTTAAACATTATTCTACCAAAAACTGCAGAAATTATAATCGATGCATCAGTGCAACGAATGAATTGTTGCACCCCTTCCACACACTATTAATGTCTTCCAGATTGTCTGTTTATGGTTTTCTGAGTCAGAGAGAGCAGTGTGTGCGAGTGTGTGAGAGAGAAAGACTATTGATGGGAGAAGAAGACGGGATCCTCGCTGAGTAAAAGCTGCAGGCTCTTACAGACCTTTTAGGTGCATGTACAAGCATTTATAATGTGAGTGAAAGAGTGGGGTCAGACAGATTTGGGTCTGGAAATAGAGCTGTTTATGTGTGTTTACAGGCTCGGCTCACATAGGCTTTGCTGTGTTTTCTGTTTATATATTTGGTATGTGTAATCTCCTTGGCCCTAAGCAGCTTTGCCCTGGAGGGAAGGCAACAAATGAACAGTTCCAAGCTGCTAGGACCCTATGCAGTACAATACGGGGGGTGGGG
>OMKZ01052627.1:0-15840 GCA_900302535.1 Neoniphon sammara
CAGTAGCACGTATCCCCTCCACCCACACACACACACACACACACACACACACACACACACACACACACACACACACACACACACACACACACACACACACACAGTATCCTTACCACTCCTTCTAAAAGGGAAATGGCATGTTGGCTCTCCCCAGGCAACCCTTGCTCATATTTACTGTGAAAAGATGACAAAGTGACATGTTTCTTGTCCTTTGAGCCCTGCTGTCCCCTTCCCTCCTTTTAACCCTCCACACTGACACTGAACACATCACACACACACACACACACACACACTGCATCTTTTTCCTCTCGTCTCTTTGGTTTCCTACAGCATAAACCATCACAGACCGGCTGGGCTGGTAAACATGAGTCAGCTGTGTGCACTTCACTGACACCACGTTACAGGATTTTGGGATATATAAGTTCAAACAGTTTCCAATTTCCTCTCGCTGCCATTTGAAGCCGCCAAGTTGACTTTTGCAGCTTAAACAGGTTTTGATCGTGTGTGAACCTCTGCAGGCTGTGACGTTAATGCACACAAACCATGTTCACATTAGTGAGAAACCAGCTTTTTGGTTGTTTTGGTCTTATTTGTAGGGGCAATTTTAAGGAAAGTAATGCATTTGCTTTGCTTTGACAGTGCAATTTTATTTTATTCTGTTTATTGTTTTTTTGTTTTTTCCCTTGAAAAAATGGCCAAGTACCGAATTTTAAAGATTTTTAAAATGTTTTATATTTTATATATTGTGAATATTTTTGTAGCATTTTACATATATATTTATACTTTTTTTTATATTTTATTTATACATTTGAAGTGTAAAAAGGTCTTTTCGTGATTTTTTTTAAAAAGCTTTGTCATTTTTAAAAATGGAAAGGAGAGTAAAGGCGAAATTATGATGGACTTAAAAACTTAAAAAATAAATAAATACTCAAAAATAGCTCATTTACTTCCATTCTTGCTTCTTGCTCTCAGGTATTTTTTTGGCCCCACATGTTAATTTCACAACCATCTTATGGTACTTTGATGTTTCTCATACTTTATTTTATAATTTTTTCCTTTTTTTTTAATGAATACCAATGTTTCTTTGAAGACTTGACGTCAGCTCGTCTTACAAGCAGCAAAGTAATGTATGTGGCCTTGGAAATTAAGCACACCTCAAGTAAATGACTCTGTGCCACAGCAGAGAGGTGGTAATCTTCACACACATTGCAATTTCCTTTTGTAGGCCAAAATGCAACATGATGCAAAACAATCAAATGCTTTTCAAAAAACGCAACATAAAACAAGTGCACAACATAACACAACACAACACAACATAAGTGCAACATGTTAAGTTGACCTTTTGCTGAGACATGCCATACCACAGAGTTGGTAATCTTCAAACTATTTACATTGAAATTTCCTTTAATAGGCCGTAATGCGGTTATTGTACATAGAATTTCAGGTTCTGCCTGAAATCTAAAGAGCTTCTGGTTCAGCCCTTAAACTCTTCTCAGTCACTCTGCTGGTACAAATACAAGATGTGATGAATGGGTTCATGTGCCTTTCCACCGCCTGCACCTCTGTCAGGGTTTTCTCCTCTTTAGGTAGCTTTACCTTAAAGAGGGCAGAGAGAACAATGTTTGTAATTGAGAGGATTAGAAAGAGTTTGTGCTGGAATTCCAAACATACAGTAAATGCCAGCGTCTACAGTACATGGAAAATTATTTGCACTCTACCGATGGATAGATTTACATTGTCGGTCCAACATCGATTTGGGGCTTCTGTCACTTGGACTGAAATGAACACCGCGGAAAAGGAAAAGATGATTAGGACCAATTTTTACAATTTCATTTAACATTTAACAATTAATCAGGAAAGATTTAACAACTAAAAAAGAAATTGTTAAATCTGATTAATGTTGTGGGCTTGCTTTTTATACATTCATGAAAAAATACATTCAAACAAAAATTTCAGCTAGAAATAACAATATTTATCATGTTCTTACGAGTATTTTGGATTTTGCGCTTGCCATGACATGAAACCCCTGGTCAGCAGGCGATGGGATTTCTGGGTAGAGTTCATGAGCCTCTTTTTCAGATTCATACTTGGAAGTCCGCTCTTTTCAAAAGGACTCTTCCTGCAAAGTGGAAAGGTTGAAAAGAACTCCTGCACCCTGTCTCACTTACTGCTGAAATATTTACATTTTTGTTCTGTCAGACCTTTTCAGATAAATTTCCAACACGTATATGAATATAATCCTAATTATAACCATCTAACATCAAGTTTAACACTACACTTTGTCAATAAACACAAATTTGATCGGGGAAACCATGTGGATCCTGGAGGCTCAATATATTGAAAACCTATTCACATCACTGGGCCAATCCCAATTCAACACTTACCTCTACCACTTAGCCCTAATCCTCCGTTCACGTTTGGGCAGGGTGTCCCGAGTCTTGTTGAGACAGAGGGGAAGGGCGAAGTGCTGGAAGTGGAGCTTTTTCAGAGGCACACTCCAAACAGAGAGGAAGGAGAAACCTGCGAATCAAGGAAATATGGCTGCTGGTGCCAGAAAAGAAGCCTATAAATGTTAAGTATATCTTCACCAGTAACCATGCATGAAGTATTCAGTATTCAGAAATTTGAGTAACTATACTGAAGGGTAATTTTTATTTTATTTAACTCAGTTCTTGTGGCACATTGGCAGCAAAAAACACAACTTGATTGTATTAAAAATAAAATAAATAAAACTAAATAAATTGTACTGTTGCAGAATTTAAAAATCCACTATGGAATTTATTTATTTATTTATTTATTTAACCATGAGGGTAAATGTTAAAAATGTCAAATCTAGATGCAATCTGCATACAAGACAGAGGCTTATACTGCATCTGGAAAAAGGCAGACGTGAGAGGATGAAAGAGAGAGAGAGAGAAAGTGAGAGAGAGAGAGAGAGAGAGAGAGAGAGAAAGAGAGAGAGAGAGAGTCAGTGATGCAAAAAGCAAGGGAGGGTGTCAGAAAATGGAAGAGCTGAAACATTAGGGGAAAAAAAGAGCAGAGCTGATGGGGGAAGGGAGGAAAAACAAAACCAGAGATGAGAGGAAAAATGCAAAAAAGAAGGGAACAGAGAGAGCAAGGGATTGTGGGAGGTACACAGGCTTCATAAAGACTGTCTCATCAGAGTAATCCCAAGAAGTGAAGGATTATTCTCCCTGTTTACAGTTCCATACATGCAGCCAGCGTCGAGCGAAACCTCATTATCTCCCTAAATGTCAGCTTTTTAGGAATTAAAGGGGCAATAAGTGAGGTTGTTTCTGCCCCAGAACACAAAGTGATCATCACGTGTCGGCGGGGGGCTGATGGAGTTGTTGAGCAATACCACTGAGTCAGTGATTACTTTTACCAGCTGCTTCCCAAACTCAACTTTCTGGCCTGTAGTCTGTTAGGACAAAAATCCAGAGTTTGACAGCCAGCAAGACTTTTCAGCTAAGAAGACTGAAAATCCTCTTTGGTGCTATTATTATTATATTATTTTGCATGGTGACATATTACCATCAATAGACATTTCTGCTCTAATTAGCTACATCAGAGTGTATTGACACTGTATTTTGTTTATTTATTGTGATTGGTCAGCTTATAAAAAAAAATGATATCACATTTTCTGCAACTTGCTGCATGCCTGTTTCCAGATACGAAGGAATGAATAAATAAATAAATGAATAAAAGAGAAAAAAATAAAAACAATTAAAAAATAAAATAAAAACAAACAAAAACAAGTAATTTTTATCCCCTTGAACTTTGACTTTCCCTGAAATTTATGGTCTATAATGTTTCTGAACTCAAATTTGTAAGACTAACAAAAATGATGAGGATAAATATAAAATCATAAGGTTAAAGAAAAAAAATGGCATGCATATTCTGCATCATCCCATGCCATTTTCCAGTCGGCTGCTTTGTAGCCACACAGTGCACTGAAGGACTGCTGATCTGAACTAATGACCAAAGATTTTATCACGTTTTGTCAAGATTGGTCTGCGATGGCAATGATGAGAACAAACGTACTGTCTGCAGGAGCCTTAAGGCATAAAAAGATAAATGAATGATTTTCTGAATAATAGATTAAGGATTTCCTGAGCATGTAATTGATTTTTGTTCATATTGATGGTATTTTGCCATATGATGATCACTGGAGGTCACAGTTTACTATTTACCAATCAGCTACATATCATTACCATCAGCTATATACTTTCATATGAGAGTGAAAGATAGCGGCCACTCTCTCTCCTCTGGTGGAATATGAATCTCTTTGTCCAGTTTAAGAGCTTTTGAATTAGCCAACATGCTAGCATGAGTGGAAGAGGTTAGTTACACTCAGCCCTCACACTGAAAAACGTAATTATTTGTCAAATCGGAGAGCTTTTTAAACACCCCGGCAGGTATTTCAAAGGCTTTCATCATGCATTTGTCATGCTAGCAAGACTGAAGCGGCCGTCCTCTGCAGCAGCACGCTGCACCCGAGCGCCGCTGTTGAAGAGGGAAATTGAATACTTACCATCTGAATGAAATACACATGAAATCTTCAGTTGTTGATTCAAAAGGGGGTTTTGAATTAGCTCAAATGGTAGCGCGGTCATTCATCAAGCTCGCATGAAAAAGTGATGCTGTGCAGAGGTGAAGAGTTTGGTTCAGATCAGTCGTGCGGTGCGCAGCGGTGTGGAAATAAGGCAAATAGAAATAGTGCTCTGAAATGGAATATCTGCACTCATTCAGTTTTTCATTGCATAAATAAAGGTTATATATATACAGTATATACTGCCTAAATCAAGAGGTAGTTTTGAATTAGCTCAGAGGGATGAGGGGTCATTAATCACATGAAGATGAATAAAATAGAGGTTCCTCGCAGCTCATGCACTATGGAGCTGAACAGGCTGAATTAATTCAATTAAAACACAAAATACAGTTAAAGCTTTGTTTGCACCATGCGGTTTTCACAGCAGTGAAGAGTCTCTGTCAGTGTGTGGATCATATACAGGGGAATATATATAACCCTGAACTTTTCAGAAAAAGCGCTCTGACATCAAACGCTTTTTATCAAACAGCCAAGAATATCAGCGGTTAGTAAGTGAAAACCTCGAGCCGTATGACATGTCCCCTAAAACCTGCTACAACACCAACCACACAGAGACTGGGAGACTGTTGAGAATATCCAGTAAGTGTTTCACAGTAAGTCTGCTGTTTTCCTAGCTGCAAATGCTGGTTAACATTAACTGATGACGTTACTTAAGCTTTCCGCCTCAAAACTAGCAACTTCTTTATTGCCATGTTCATTAATGTTTACAGAAAGTGTAAACAACAAGCTTAGCATAAAGCCTGGAACTCTAGAGGAGTCATTAGCCTAGCTCCATCAACGTGAAAAAAATAAACCTTAGATGGTAGGGACTTCTCCTTATCCTAAAACGACCTGCAAAAATCCAAGACGTGTATTTCAAATACACATTGTTGATACACTGATACACTGTGTACATAAGACAGGTTCAGAGTTGCTGTAAGGTTTATTTTTTCACTTTGACGGAGCTATGCTAATGACTCCTGTAGACTTCATGTCTTTATGCTAAGCTAACATGAAATGCTACCCATAGGAACCGAACCAGTGGACGTACAGAGGTGAAAATGGTATCGAACATCTTGTCTCAGTCTGGGTAAGTCAGAAAAAGGGGATTTTGCCCAAAACGTTGGAGTATTCCTTTAATGGCAGTATGAACTTGGCTCTGTTTTAATTTTACATCACCTTTTCAAATAGCTTTAGTTCAGAGATACCAGTTCCAAAAAGCTTATGTTGAAATGAAAGTTGAAATGAGAGATTTTCTGTTAAGTTTCAAATGGAAACGCTGTATTTCCTTGTACATGCAGTGTGAATTTTACTATAATGTTTATAACATTTAAGTGTTTATATTTGGAAATCATTTATGAATACCTTAACACACACACATTCCACATTACAATGTGAGGCCTGGCTTTTTCAAAATGGAGGCTGGCTTGACCGCAGATATGTAGACAGAGCTTGTTATCGCTGGAGAGACCAAACCCGACACACAAATAATTCACAATCATTCAAACTGGATCGGCTTACAGGTTGGAGGCGACAGTCTCTTCTCCGTTGGCCCACTTTGTGATTTACTCTGATCAGCCAGGAGTATTTTTATATGAAAATGATGCCTGGAGCCGCTTCAGCAGCCGTATATTTCTACCCTGCAATTTATCAAGCATCCTCAAGTGTTTGAATCGCAGCCTCCTCCGATTCACAGCATCAGAAATACACGACAGGCCATCGGCAGCCTCTGCAGCCAAAATATTGATGTTGGTGAGGTGGATGAGTGACTGCGGACTCGGCGGCTCTGACAGGTACAGCGAGCGGCCCGGCGCAGATAAAAAATAACTGACATGTTCACAACCATGTACAATTATTAAGGAGTGAGTAGCCACAGTTATCTGACCATCCGCTGACAGAGTCACCGGCCGTGTAAAATGTAAATGTCCTGACTTTGATAGGCAGACGCTCACACACACACACACACACAAACACACACACACACACACACCTCGCCATTTTTAATTAATGAATTTCCCTTGTCATTTTATTTACAACATAACAGTATACTTCCATTGTCACTTACATTCTGCCACCAGATGTGCTTTTTATCTTTTGTTTGTTTTGTTTGTGAGATGTGAAAATTAGACATTTAGGTCTGCTGCTGTCAGTTTCACTTTCTTTTTTCCTTTTGATGAATTGATGAACCATTTGTCTGTCACTGTAAAAAGTAATGAGAAATGCCAATAATAAAAGTGATATAAAATGACAGTCCAGGGTTTCATTTTATATTACAGAACAGAGGAAAAGAAAGCAAATCTTGCCATTTCAAAAGCTGTAATCAACACGTTTATTTCTACTTGATAAATGACCACAGCAGGAAGTCTCCTTCTTAGTAAGTCAATTTGTCTCATTCAGTGTTCAAATCTTGTTTTTCTTCCAACAAGGTCAAAAATCTGCCAGTGGGATGAGATAATCCCACTTGTTTCCAATTCAGTTTCACTTGTTTGAGGAATTTTTGAGTATAAATCTGTTGAAACAAGGCAGAATAAGGCAGATCAGCCCACTAGGATCAAGAAAATGACACTTGATTCAAGAAAATTCTGGAAACAAGTTGATTAGCATTGGAAACAAGTGGGATTATCTCATCCCACTGGCAGATTTTTGACCTTGTTGGAATAAAAATAAGATTTGAACACTGAAGAGGAGACTGAATGACCTAACATGGCAATTTTTTGCAGAGGAAAATGATTACTTAATTCTCAAATTTATTAAAGGTTAACTTCCTGTTGACTAACCAATTAATCCAATGAATTGCCAGTTCATTTCAGGAAAATATATTTTTCAGTTTGTGTTTTTATCACTTTCAGTCTTTTTCCACACAGAACTCTTGCAGAAACCTGTTTCTCCACAGAGGAAACAGAAGAAGCGATCAGTAGCTGGAGGTGCGGCCGGCAGGTCTGACAGACAGACGGAGTGACGTGCAGTCAGTCAGTCAGATAAACTGACAGATGGTCCGATGGTTTCGATAAAACAGACCATTAGGCAGGCAGTTGCATAATCTGCCAGTCAAACAGACAGAGGGTCTGAACCTTGGCAGAAATCAGAGAACAAACAGTCAAACCCAGAAGGCTTCTGCTAATGTCACGCACCTTCAGCCTCTGCCAACGCGCTGGCTGCAAATGGCAGCCAATTCCTCGAGTCACGACGGTTTTGCTTTGTTTGTGATTCCTGACCCCTCACACACCTCTCAACACACACACACACACACACACACAATTTCTTCTCCTCTGGTAAACCTGGATTAGACATTGTGGTTTCAAACCCGCTGTCCTATTTTTAACGGACTTCCTGCTCCCGGCGTACGGTGCGGCGTCCCCTGGTCGCGAGGTTTAAAAGGTCTCCAGTCATTACAGCGGCGCCGTGCGAGGAGCAGCCAGCTGTCAGGAGTTATCACCACGCTGTGTGCACACACACCGGCCGTCTGGGACTTCATCTGCTCTGCTGCACAGGACCAAGGCGGCGGGCCGCGTCCAGGTGGAGGTCAGAAAAAAGTCCTGACTGGAAAAGACTGACGTACGGACGGACAGACCGACTTCATCTGAAGCAACATTCAGCACCGCTGCTGGACCGTCGTCTCTAACAACAGGTTGATTAGCATCAGAAATGCTGGATTATCTCATCCCAGACTAAATGGGGACCTTTTTTTGCAATGTTTGTACTTTTTGCTGATTCTCTGAGAACAATACTCAGTGCAGACCCATGCTAGTGATTTTGATAAAAAAAACACCGGCATGTCCCGGCTGCTGATCTGTCAAGAAAAGAGTTTTTTTTAGGACCCTCCTCTTTTCAACTACTACAGATCCCCAAACATTGCAAGCTTTGATGTCAGAGCCGATTCCCACCCAGATCCACTCCACAGGTTGGCATGATGACCTGCAGGGCTTCTCTCCATGTTGACGAGGTTCGGCATGCCCTAACAAGAAGACAGAGGTACTGAGGAGTTCAGTCAGAAACAATGCAAGTAAAAGGACTTTGCTGCCTGTAATTTTAAATATATACTGTATACATTTACTTCATATAAAAAATAAATATAAAAATATATATAAAATATAAAAACTATATACAGTATACGTGCCTGTGTTCCGCAGTATGTCGGGAAAACCTCAAGGCCGGTGAAAAGTGGAACTATTGAACGTCTCGGTGCAGATGCGAGGATGAAAGATCCTCAATGGCGAGACATTTTCATTGAACTGAACCACAGTGTACATTGTCAGATCCATCATATTGTAATACAGGGCATAAAAAATACAAAAGGGGAGATGTGGAGAACATCTTGTTGAGAACAGAAGGTCACTGCATTTTTTCTCTTCTGAAGAAATGCCACGATTTTTTTTATTTTTTTTATTTCTTGATTTTTTTTTTGGGTTATGGGTATATTTCTACCGATATGTTTATGGATTATTCTGTTAATGTTTGTCTTCATATGTGCTACTGGATAAACAGAGATTTTTTTAAATTTTTTATTTATTTTTATCTCCCCAGAGGTTGAACTCTGTCAACTTTGATGCCCTCATGTCCCTTCCTGTAGCACCACACATGGGCCAAAATGTCAAATTTGCAAATGAGATATCTCTAAAACTAGTTACCAGATTGCTGTGATATTTGGTGGATGAGACATACTCCCCAAAAGAAGATTCCTGTGGATTTTGGTGACCTCATGACCTTTCATCTAGCGCCACCCTGAGCCCAAAACGCACAAACCCCATTCTGCATTCCCCTGACGAGCGAGGCACCAGCTTAAAGATAAGGACTCATGAACTTCAGGCAGTGACTTTTTTTTCTCCGTGGATCTACAGCATGTTGTAAACGAACTCTTCAAAACACAGACACCACGTTTACCTCGAGGAACAAGCCAAGAAGTCTGTCTAAACACCGATCAGCTGATCTGTGCCTCGATCCTGCCTCCCCGCGTCTCGGCGTCTGACTGGCTGCGGCGTTAAACCGTCTTTGATCTGCCGTCTATCAGAGAAACGAGTTGTCCTGTCAGTCGCAGCCGTCACATCGGCGCCGCTCGCCTCGTCTCGAAGTTTCACACAAAAACCGTCACACAACAAAGGGAAGGGGAAATTGTCAAAGTATTGCAGTGCGATTGCAGCAAACTTTGCGCCTCAAAAGCTTTCTCTCTCTCTCTGTCTTTCTCTTTCTTTCTGTGCATCCATCTCGTGTGTCTCGGTCTCACGCAGTCTGGCTTTCTGACTCTCTCTTTCCATATTTCTTCCCTGCTCCTCCGTCTCTTCTTGTTCTCCATATTTTCTTCCCCTCTTCCCTTCCCTCCAGCCCGTCGCTCTTTCCTCACGTTCCCTTCTTCCCTCTCACCTTCGTGATCATCGGTGTTGACATTAGCATGCAGGCAGCGCGGTGTCCGTTAGCCCTGGGACAGCTAGCTTGACTGCAGGCTGGAGGCAGACATGATGCAGGGGCCCGGATAATGAAACAGTGTCATGCTGTGTGTGTGTGTGTGTGTGTGTGTGTGTGTGAGAGAGAGAGAGAGAGAGAGAGAGAAAGACTGTATACGTTTGAGAATGCATTCATGAATCTATGCATGTGATATTGTGTGTGTGTGTGTGTGTGTGTGTGTGTGTGTGTGTGTGCACGCCTGCAATGTGTGTACAGGTGTGAGTGTGTTCCTGAATGTTTATTTGCAGGCCTGTGTGTGAGGTGTGTGAGTTTTTTCTTGTTGTTTTAACCACCAAGCATTAAGTAGTTTTTGTGACATTATTCCCATAACATTTTGCGAAATATATATCTAAAAAAAATCTGTAAATGTCTGTCAGCTGAAAACACATGTTGTCATGGAGTATCGTGTCAGGGCCAAATTCTTGTGGCATCTCCACATGTTGCACTGGAGGAAGAGCTTCATTTTAAGTGCTGACATCATTGTATACCAATACTGATAAACAACAAATGAAACGTTAGAACATTTTTTGCGGGTGCATCCTACACCGCCATAATCAAAGCTTCTTCCATGTTTATTTTAGCGAGAACAAGAGGTCAGTTCAACCGAATCTCTCTTTGGTTGAGAATCAGTGAGTCACACATATTTGTGAGCCAAAGTTCAGGTGGACTGACCTTGGCAAAATTTATCAGCCGATGGAAATTAATACTTTTTGTGGTGATTCACAGGGTGAATTAGGGGGACTCACATGGGTTTGAATTGGAACTGATTTTTTTTTTTTTATGACCATCTTAGGGTGATAGAAAACACAATAATTTAATAAATATTTGTTTTGCAACTTTCTATTGCCTGTTGATTTAACACAGCCTATATCCAGTTTCTGACTCTTTTACACTGTCTGTTCTAAACACTCGGTGTCTGGTCGCTCGTTCCTGCTGCACAGGAAGTGATGCGTTTTATGTTCCTGCTTTGTTTGGAATAAACAGAAGAAGAAGAACTGGGTACTTAGCATGAGCAGCGGTAGCCACCAAGCCTGAGCTGACAAAGAAAACAGAAACTCAAAATCCATCAGCAGGAAATCTAAGCCCCGCCTACACTGTCTGATTGACAGGTGATCTCTGGGATGTGAAGTGTGCGCAGTTAGTCAGAAAAACAGAATAAAAAATGGATTAGACAAAGTTACTTCAAAAGTTATATATCCCAGACATTCAGAAACACATAGACAAGATAAAAAAAACCAATTTATTTTTATTTGCTTTATTTTAACTTTTATTACTTTTACAAATGACCACACCTTTAAACCCATACAGCATTCAGTGGCTAAGTACGAGCAAAGCCTCATGTCGGTTCATACGTAGCTGGTGTAGAAGTTTAAACTTTTTCTGCATATTTATTGCACGGACCTATACCTGCATTTTTGGTTCATCCCTGGGGAGAACTGTTTTTCAAAAAGCACATTTTTCTTTCTTTGCTAAAACTGTCAAGTTACAAGGACCAGTACGGCAACTCAGCTGAGACACACAAGGCTTTTCTGTTACAGTGTGCTGTGTTACATGATATTGTGCCCAATAATACTGCAGGGCAGCGAGGATGAACGCACTGAGCAGCTGTACAGACGAAGTCATCTGACAGTGAATATGACAGGCTGGAATGTGACCGCTGTTGCCTGGAGAAGATTATTATTTTTGCAGCATTTGTGCCAAATTGCATGTGGAGGAGAAAGACAGCGGAGAGTGACGAGAAAAGATGGGTGACAGAAACAAAGAGGGGAGACGATTGCACGTTGCGTGTCATACTGTCTCTCTCTCTCCCTCCCATTTTCTTGTCACTCCACTGTAGACAATATAACAGATATGGCATAAAAATAACCGCAAAAAAGTCAGAGGGAAATTTGTTATTTATTTTTCTGTAGCCCTTTTTAAAGCAGCTACAAGGATAAAACGCATAAAATTAACAGCAAAGATTACAAATGAAACCGTACACCCTTGTCTCTGTCCTGCATTTAGATCCAAAACCAACACCACAACACCTTCTCAATTATCATCACTGCAATCAATTAACTGCTGTCAATTAAACTATTGACTAATACACTAATAGTTTCAACTCGAGTGCAGTTCACCAACGTCGCCCTGCAGGATTTCTGGGTATTTAAGTTCATGGAGTTCACTAGACGGGTTGCTATATTTGTGATGCAGCTCCAAAGCCTCTCTGTATGATTCCTGCCTCTTCTCTCATCCCTCTTTCGTCATCTTATCTCTCTCCAACTTTAAATAAAATGTGCTTTTGTTCGTCTCTCCCTCTCCGCCTGACCCAGACTGAACCGGAGTCCCAGCAGCCAAACGGAGTTCACTGAGCCAGAAAGAGCCTCAAACTTGCTGACTCTGCTGTTATTCCAGCCCGTCAGCTGAGAGCCGGCTGGTTGCCGAGTGAGGAGGGGAAGGAGAGATACATGGGGAGAGGCAGAGGGCGAGCGAGTTGGAGAGAAAGATAAGAGAGAGAGAGAGAGAGAGAGAGAGAGAGGGAGCGTGGCAGGAGTCAGTATTAAGCTTTCATCAACAAGCCCTCAGACAGCAGGCTCCATTTATCTGACACACTTGAATTGGAAATGCTGTAGGTTTTCTCCCAATTTTACCCTCCTCATGTTGCCTCCTCCTCCTCTTCCTCCTCGTCCTCCTCCTCTTCTTCTTCTTCTTCTGTGAAAATTCAGCTCCTCCCAAGCAGTCTGCCAAGAGGAGAAGACTGGAATGAAGGAGGCAAGGAGGAAAGAAGATGATGGAACAACAGAAAAAAATAAATAAAATAAAACAATGAGACAGTTAAATCGTCAAGCTCCTCCTCAGTCTCCTCCTCTTCTTCCAATCTAGCCAATCACAGAAAAAGAGGGAGGAGCCACTTACTTATTTAGCTACTTACCAGAACATTTTCTTTTTTTATCTTAAGTTATAAACATCTGAATGATCAGACATATCTATAATTAAACTTTCCTGACATTTTGACTTTATTGATATTTGTCCCGTCCTTTCTCTTTTGTGATTGGTAACTTGTTCTAAAACTTAATAATTTTAAAAATAGTGCACTGAAAATTTGACATATCTCTGCAGGAGAACCAAATAAAAGAAGAAGAAGAGGAGAGGAGAAGCTAGAACAGTGCAGGTGAAGGAACATAAGGTGATGAGGACACAAGTGACAATGACAAATGAGGAGGAGACAGTTCAAATCATCAAGCTCCTCTGTATTCTCCTCCTCCTGGTTGGTGCCTCTGTTCCCCCAAAGCTGGGAGGAGAACAGGAACAGGAGGAGGTGAGGGAGGCTCAAGGTGACGAAAGAGTGAAAGGAGGAGGACAAGAGCGAGGAGGCAAACTGTTCCTGAGTTCATGAAAAGTGGAAACTGGGAGTAAACTCCTGAGTATTAAAAAAAAAAAAGTAAATAAAATTTTAAAAATGACATGATTAATATTCAAATTTGGAATTCCTGGTAAGGAAGTCGGTGATTTTCAGAGCTCTGATGAATCCAAGGTGAAGTTCTGTTGGCTTCAGGGGTCCAGAACATGGAACATATTTTAAAACCCTGGCAAGTCTCGTTTTCAAGTTCCAACTTTCTGTACTAACCTGACTCCTTATGTGTTAACTGCCAGTCAGTGTCAGCCAGCTGAGTTTCTCCATGTAGGGGGATGTGACGCTTCTCACATAGAGGTAGAAGTGGAACAAGAATGGAAAACAACACAATATAAACTTATAACAGCAAAAGATAAAAAGTTAATCAGCAAACAGGAAATGGTGGCAATTTCATAGCTGCACTTTGCTAAACCGCATTCAGGATTGTGCATCACAACTGACATTGTTCCAATAGAAACAGCCTGTTATTGAATGATCATGCAACAAGACTGCATGTTTCCACATTTCATTATACTTTATTGAATAGTTAATCCCAAGCCTTTTTGGCAGCGTGGTGCTTCCCTCTGAGCAGGTTGTCATGAAAACTGTATTTATATAGCACTTTGAGTTTTACAAAGTGCTTCACAACATAAGACATGACAAGGCAAAAGCAGCAGCCTTTTGTCAAACAGTAACAGGACGAATGAAACAGGACGACGCCCCCTGGCTTAAACCCTCAGAAACAACATCGCACACCAGGCCTTACTTCAACTTTGGCATCTTAGAACATTGTGCATACAAGCCGGTTTAACGTTTTAACACCTGCAGGCAACAAGTTGGTGCTCATAGCATCACTAAAGCCAAATCATCTCCTTGTACTTTTTTACTGACGAGAAAAAAAGGAATTGATGAAATTCTTTTAAAATAAGCTTCATTTGTTGGAAGCAACAAGTGTGAGCATTCATTAATTTAACTTTACACAGTAAAGGTTGACACTCTTCAAGATTTGAACAAACGTCTACACACGTGTGTGAGACAATTATCATATATCAACCACATAAAACCCCGCAAAACTAAAATAAATAAATAAATAAATAAATAGAATTTGGAGGTCAAATAACAACACCACCACTCATACTTATATAGGATAGGCGGCAACTAAGATCCACCTGTGTTTCCTCGCTCGAGCCTCCTCTCTCCTCGTCGGTTTAATGAGTTGAGACATCCTTGATGACGGAGGAGACAGATCGATTTCCGGGTCACGGGCTGGAGGAGACGAGGAGGCGTAAAATAGTGAATGGGATTCACCCTGGGCGTCTCCAGGCAGCAACTGCGCCGACTTCTTTCTGTAAATGTAGTTAGCTTGCTAACATTAGCCTACAACACACAGCCACAAGGCTACATGAAGCCCATTCATTTGGAACAAACAGGTTCAGTGATGAGGTCACAGCTTGTTAACGGTCAGTTATTCAGAAATAACCGACAGCAGAACGCTTTAATTGACCAATCAATTTCCCATATTGTGCCACAAAGTCACATACATATTCTGCATCTGCTTGTTGCAGCATCATTGAAGATACACCAAGCTTATATTGAGAGAGATATTCAAAGCCAAGATGCTACTGTTTTATGGCTGCAGCATTACATCAAATAGAAAATATCTACATGTCTTATGCATCATTTTATACACATTTCCCTGGAATTCAGCAGCACAGATTTGATATCTTTGGAAACCTTGGGATCTCCACTAGAGTTTAAAATAAAATCCTGTGGGTTTGAATGAAGCCTGGCTGTGCACCATGCATATTAAACAACAAAACCCACCGATGGGACTGGCAGGGTTGAAGGGGTTTTAAGATTGCATAACCATATATAATGCAGGAGATGATGGTAAACCACAAATATCTAAAAAAAAGTTTAAAAGCGAGTTTCAAAACGTGTAAATGACAACATGACCGCGGACATTAACTTCTGAAACCCGTGTGACATATGCACTTCCCTATTCTGTATTCTCCCTCTCCTCCCTCGCTGTGGCCGAGGACAGAGCGGAGGAGTGGAGTTTGGAGGGGGGTGGGGGTGCAGCCACGTCCCTCTCTGAAGCGTCGCAGCTTTTTAATCATAGTATGAAAGGTGTCAACACATATCACAGACATCCGTCATCTCCTTCCATGTTTTCTTGTAGATAAACATAACATTACGATGAGCTATTACACAGGTGGGAAGATAATCCCTAAACAGATTTCCACACCCCACCGAGTCCAATCTACAGCTTTAAGCCAAACGCTGCAGTCATTTACAATGGATCCTATCAGCACTCAGGGATTTTTGGCATATAATTACAGAAAGGTATGTATGTGTTTATGTGTGTGTGTGTGTGTGGATAAGAGTGGAGTGTGTGTGTAAGTTGAGGGAGGAAATAGTAAGAAAAAGCCTGTAT
>OMKZ01052628.1:4910-18370 GCA_900302535.1 Neoniphon sammara
TACCTGGCAGACATCTCCAGCATGTGTCGTCTTGCCTCTTGGCGAGCCGAGACCACCAGCGCCCTTGGAATGCTCTCAGTTCAGGAAATCTCGTTTATTCTCATAAATGCCGCTCCTAAACCCCCCCAACCCCCTTCTCCTCTGCAATACCACTGGAGAGATGGTCTATTTTCCTCTCTCTCTTTCTCTCTCTCTGTCTTTTTATCTTTTTCCCCTCTTTCTGTTTATTCGTCTCTTTCCCTGTGCATCTCTCTCATGTTCCTTTGCACTGCAGTTCAGCCACCTGCTTTTAAAGTCCAATATGTACACATTCTGCCCATAGTGTTATCCATCCATCTATCACAGACAAACATAACCACATAATCTATAGCAATGGTTTTCAAAGTGGGGTCCGGGGACCCTACTGGGGTCCTCAGCAACATGAGGAATCATTTAATTCCGCTATTAATTTAATTCACTAGATATTACTGTGATGCAAAAATGTCGAGTGATTATGATAACATTATGTTTTAATCTCACCGCCTTGAATCTATTTGTCAGTGTTCAAGTTTGACATCTGAACACTTTAATGCTAAACACAAATCAGAATATCTTTTTATATCTGGGTTCCTGGCGCAAAATAGGGGCCCACAGCTTTATTAATGTCAGATTAGGGGTTCAGTACATGAAAAAATATGTAAACCCTAGATGTACAAGATGACCACTGTGCACAAAATAGTAGGTGTGTAATGAATTGTGATCAAATGAGATGGGATTACTCTGAACTTTACATCGCGTGCGACTGGTCATATTTTGTGGGAAATCTGTCAAATTGCTTTATGGCACAAAACAAGAGCCAATTTCTTTTGAGAATAAAACACAAATTTATTATGGAATAAGTTTGGACAGCAGATAAACAAGCTGACCATTGGAGAAGGTGACCACAGATTACGACCCCATCCATAGACAACCACCTGAAAGGAGATTGCTTTCCTGTCAGCCGGCTTGGTCTTTCCCCGGCCGCAATACCAATCAGAGAGTAGGAAGGAGTCGTCATTCGGCACCGTCAGACCAACATACAGAATAGAAGCTGGAAGGGGGCCAGCTGGGGGGGCAACAAATAATACCCCCTTTGTGTGCTCCTAATATCTCCTGCCGAAGCCCCCCTGAGCCCGGCTCCCAGCTCCGGGGATCCCGACACCACATTAAGAGCTGCTTACAAGTGGATAAGGTGTAAGTTTGTGGGGATTTAAAATGGAAGTTGGAGGAGGAGTGGGGGCGGTACGGTAACATCCAACGAAAAGAGCTCCAGTGTGTCTCCATTTTTCCATGATAAGAAGCATCTTTTTGTTCAGTTCGACGAGGGCCAGTAGTGTTTGGGGAACAGCTAAACAAATGAGCTATTATTTGCCGCGGTGATTTGGGAGGCGTGCTGGGCAGGTCGGGGGAGTAACGGTATCCCGATGTATATCCTCTGCCGACTCAGTCGTCTTCGTCAAGATTTAAGTTACCCATTGTAGCTGAGATGAAATCAATCCCACCAGACCCTTCTGTGAGGAGGCCCATTTGGCTGTCAGAGCAGGAGTCATGTTTCCATGTACCGAAGCTGTATGTATATATATCAGTGTTGGTTAAGTATGTGGTTAAGTAGATTCCACTGAATACCATACGGCTTTAACCTGCTTTATTTTTGTATTGAAAAGGGATTGGGAGATGCTTTGTTTTGGTTTCTAACAGCTTGGCCTTTAGATCTATACTCTGCCATACCAGAAAGGGAAGTATTTGAAAGTCAGTTTGCAGTCATTTTCAAGCACTGGCCCTATCTGAATTGTCTTGATGTAGTAAACCCCACCCATCTGGTACTCCACGCAGGTGAAAACAAATGCTATGAATTGACCCAGGTCGGGTAAGGCTCTGTTGCTGTTGTCATTTTCACCTCTAAACCAAACAGGAAGGCTTAAAATGAAAGCTAGGCCCTAACTAAATTCAGATAAAGCCACACAAGGCAACTTTGCGTCTTGGTGGCCACAAGTACCAGCAAAAGCTAACTGTTCAAATTTTCCACACTTCACAATCCGTAAATCGTGAAACATGATGGCTGTGAAGAGGTTCAGCCATGGTTTCCGGGTCCAGCTTTTTCTGGATGGATTGCCATTGTTGTTTTGGAGAACGTTTTGGATTTCAGTCTCAGGTTTTGATTTGTTATGTCCTGTGCAAGGAGAAGATTTCCTGTCAGTGGTTGTACTTGACACCGTATTTTCATTGGGACAAATAGGGCAAATCTTTGATGACTCTGTTAGGGCGGATCCCAAATTCATAATTGAGGCTGATCAAATGAGACTCAGGAACCTCATGTTGACCCCTACTAATGTAGGTTTGCATCCTGCCAAAGAGGTCACACCTTTGTTTCCACTACCTTTCCCTTTGGATCCTTTCTCACCGTCAAAAAAGGAAATTAAAAAATGTGAGTGGACTCCGCTCTCTCTTAAAAGTTCAGTTAGTTGATGACATAAAGGAGGACTTTTAATCATGGTTAGAGCAAGACCTCCAGAGGTCAAGTGTGGTCAGGGGACAATGATAAACCAAGACAGAAACATGTTTGAGGTCTTGGAGGCCCCGGGCCCCCGCTGCAGGGACTTGGCAGAGGCGTCGGAAAGAGGATGACGGCGTAGTGTCACCGCATTTCCTCTCTCAGGGAATCTTCTTGATAAATGACCGTGTGAAAGCCGACTGCTTCTTAGGCTTGGGGCTTGTGTGTAGGTGTTGCAGAAAGTTGCACCAGAGGGTTTTTTTTTTTTTTTCACAAGTCACCTCTGGAGGCGTAGTGATTTACAGCTGCCAGGAAGTCCCCAGAAGTGCTCTCATGCCCGAGAAAACCTTGACTCGGGATGCTTGTGGGGCGGGGTGGAGGGATGTGGGGCGGCGTCACACCCGCAAAACGCTCTCATGTATTTCTCGTGTCAAAGGGCCACGGGGGTGTCCCATCCTAAATCCTGCTGCTTGAGAAATGGGAGCATTTCAGAGGTTGCCTGGTCCACTGTCCTCCGGGCCAGAACCCAGAACTAATCTCTTTCATCTCCTTTTGCTTGGGGGGAGAGTGGGGAAGGGTTTAGGAGTGGAAGGGTCTCTTCCTCTTCCCCCTTGCTCCCCCTCCTCCACTTCATCCTCCTCCTCCTCCTCCCTTGGGAGCTTTGCCTCTGTTGAAGAGATTACCTCAGGGAGACGACGAAGCTGAGCCCTCCTTCTCCTCCATCGCCCTTCCCTCTTCGTTTCGTTCCCCCTGCTGCAGCTCCACTCGTCCCTCCATATCTCCCTCCCTCCCTCGCCCGTCGGCTCTAAGCCCTTCCCCTCCTCTCCCTCCCTGGGCCTCTGAGCTGGGCTGCCTTCCCTTTGGCTTTCCCCTCTTCCTTCCTTCCTCAGTTCCTCCACTAATAGCTCCCTTGTTCCTGGCTAGTCAGGGCTGCCAGTTGAGCGGTCATTCGTGGAAGATTCATTCGCGGCACAGTAATTGTAAACAGACAGAGAGAGAGAGAGGGAGAGAGAGACAGAGGGACGTTCAGGCATCGGGCCTAGTGGTCACACAGAGCCAGCACAGTCGAAGAACTTTGTCTTGGACTCTTTCTTCATCATATCCCTCCCTCTTTTCCTCTCTTTCTCTTATCTCCATCTTTATTACTTATCTGTTTGGCCCCAACAACCCTTCTTTTTCTCTCCGCCTCCGCCTTATTTTCTGCCCCTTGTAATTTAGACATTACTTACATCCGTGGGCGATCTGTGTCTTGTTTCACCGCTAAATGTTGCATGGAATTATGTTAGGCCCTCGAATGCTTAATAGAGTCCAGCTACATGCTCACTATATTATTTTGCTTTCCAGAAATGGCTTCATGTGGCAGTTGCAATGTGTTGTGTGTCTATTCCAGCCTCAGGGACACACACACACACCAAGAGTCCACACAATAACAACCAAAATGGTGGACAACAGACTGTGAAGTATATAAGTATTACTAGTATTTACCAAGCCACCACTGAAATCACAGACTCCTCACAATTGCACACATCCTTTGGTATATTCTGATGGTGGAACAAAGTTTAAACTGGACTTTGAATTAATCTGCTTCACTTTGCATTACATTTCAGCAAGATTTTTTCAGCATTACTTTTTGTGTCACAAAATCTGTCTGTTTTCATTTTCATTTAAATTTTAGACAACTAGCTGATGCTGCTACCTAAAGCAACTTATGATATGGGCATTAAGTCAGTCAGTACAATAATTGGTTGCATGAAAACATAAGCAATTCTGTGGATGTGGAAAAGTTAAGCAAATTTCATATTTCTGTATATTTACACTAGGCTTTTACACTAATTGCATTCAGCTGGTACAGTTAGCCAGGACAACTTACAGTACAAAAAGAACGGGTTTCAATTTCCAGATGGCCAATATTATCAGCAACCTGTCGCAATAAAGGCGATGTCCAAGTGACAGCACCCTGACAATAGAGTTAAAATGATTCCTATACACATACAGTGGCCATGTAAAATAAAGTGCTCAGTATAGAAGTAAGAACCAGAGAAAAAAAGGTCCAAGGTCATTTTGGTTTTGCAACATTAATGTTATCAAATTATGTAACACTTGAATCTTTTGTGACTTTTAAGGTGAGTTACAGTTGAGCCCGGGCCTCCTCGCTGCATGGTGGAGAATGTGATCTCTAGGTGGGAGTGAAATTCTTCAAAGTTGCCCTGGTAACAAGGAAATGCATTTATTGGCTGGTGGAAACAGTAAACATGAGAGAGGAGATGTCACAAGGAATGTGTGTGTGTGTGTGTGTGTGTGTGTGTGTGTGTGTGTGTGTGAGAGAGAGAGAGAGAGAGAGAGAGAGAGAGAGAGATTCCATTAGTACCAGGCAACCAGACCTGTCCCTGACCTCCCATGATTGCTCCTTAGAGCTTGAGCAGTAAGCTCTCTCTCTCTTTCTTTCTCTCTCTCTCCCTCCCTCCTTTCAGATATCTCCTTTTCCTTTGTCCTTGTCTCCTAGTTCTGTCTCGCTCTCTCTTCCTTTCCCACAATACTCCCTCCAGCACACCCAAGCAGCAGTTGTTTAGGAAAAAAAAAAAGTTGTGATTGGCGTTATCGAACCGGCCGTGTTTTGCAACCAACAGTGCATCTCCTCCTGTCCTCCTCAGCTAGGAAAAAAGAGAGATGTGCTCCAGACGTTTTTGTTTCTGTCTCATTCTGAGGCAAGGGAGCAGAATAACAACCGAGAGAGGCTCGCCAGCAGTTTACCTGCGTCCCCTATCATGCAGATACACCTTGAATGGAAAGCGACAGGGGAGTGTTTACTTGTCTGCGCTCTGACACGAAACTACTAAAAGACCACATACCCGGCTATAAACACGCCGCAGTAAGCTTTAGCTTTGCGGTATCCTGTGTGTTTTCACTCACTGTTAGCTTTTGTTGCGTGCAATAAACATGACTCAGTTGTTAGGTCATGGGTAAACATTTGCACTCAGATAATGCACTTTCCACAAGCCATTATGAAGCGCGCTCCCTGCATAGGCTAACACTCAGGTTGCACATGAATGGGGTGTTATTTATTCTCTCCTTGGCAGTTAAATACATGAACTGCCCATGTAGAAAATGGGCAGAGGACATGATGGAAGCGCGGGCAAGTTTTGCAGAATTCGCATTTTGATTGATTAGTTTGGATTTCAGCAGGTATTGCGCCTTTATCTATCGTTTTTTTACCATACATGATCATACTGGAGCCATGAGAAAATATGTCACTTGTTTACTGGGGGTCGTGGCTGTGACCCTTGACCTTTCCACATGATCGGTCACTTGTAATGTTGGCCGTCTAGTAATTTAAACGTATCCTACGCTCAATGCAAATCACTCTGCTAAATGCTTAAAATGTAAATATAGTGTAAATTCCCTGAGACTTCCTCATTCTTCCACATACACAGCACAGCTTATGCCCCTGTTTACAATACACCACGAGGCTTTTCCTCTGGTCAGTCCCACAACCCATGCAGATTTAGTTCCTAAAAAAATTTGGGAAAACTAAAAAAAGAATGAGGTTGACTGTTCTCTGCACAGATTCCCTTGTGCTGCCCTTGAAAACGTTCATTTTGTGCCTTGATTACGGTGTACGGTTTCTCTCAAGACAAACAAAGCACACTAAATGCAGCATGGCCAATTGGTCCAATCCCGAATTAAGGTGGAGGGAAACGGAGAGAAACCAATTAGGAGACGGAAGCCACTAATTAAAAGCTACATGCTCTACAGATTGCATCAATTTTATTTTCTTTAGCAATGGCCAGGGCCATAATTTCAGAGCTTGCTTGTACACCAGTGCACATTCCAAGACAGCTGCCTTCTGTGTTTGGAAAGTCTTGCATAGAGGCAGCAGCGTCTCTCTACCCCTCTCCCTTGTTGGTAGTTTAAAGTGAGGAAAACAAAAAGGCACAAACTGAGGGAATTTTGAAAAATCTCGGAGACTCCACATCGTTTAGTATAGACGAGTAACCATTCATTAGAAGTTTTCAACAAGAGTGTTTGCAGAAATGTTTCCCCTTCCTGGATTAGGTTCTGTGGATAGCTGCCAATACATTTAGAGTGTTGTGAATCGGAGATTGCATTATGCTCGAGTGGTTTGGGTGGTTAACCAATACGCTTGCTTTGGAAAGCTACAGGGAAACGTTGAGCACCTGAGGGAAGCCACAGGGTTGCTCTGAACAGTGGGCTCACAAAAGATCAGGGCCCATATTCACAAAATGTTTCCAGAGTAATGGTGTTCATTTGGCTAAGTCATCCAGAGCACTTGTTTTTTATGCTCTTATTGTAAACGGTAAGGATACACAAGGCATTTTTTTAGGCCAGTTCACATGGGCAACACTCCCAGAAACAGGTAACAAAGTGAGCCACTGGGCCACAAATCTGTTCAAATGTTTCTCTGGCAAGAAAATGTTCCTATGTAACTAAAGCAACAATGCAGAAGCAACCCGTTGGACGCTGTCACCCGTCTGATTACCCCAAAAAGTTCCTCTGTATATCCCTGCAATAAGAGAGTAAGTAAATCTGACATCTGAGATCCTATCAGGAGCAACTTTGTGAATAAGGACCCTTGCCTGCTTTATATAAAGCTCCACTTCCTGATTCTATTTCTCGCTCATTGTTTTACAGGTGATTACCTAACGGCTCTTGGCAACCTTTTGCCTCGAGCTGTTGTGTAACTGGCGTACTTGAAACCACACACTCAATGTGTGCAGGGCTCTATTTTGAGAAATAATTGCATTTCCTATAATTGTAATGACGTGTTGTGGTGATGTCCCAGCCATCGAAATACTGCGATTTCAGAGATGCACGAGAAACAAAGTCATAAAACACAAGCAGAGAAGCACACAAACACACGGACAGACAGATGCATGCACAAAGACACACTTCTGCATCTCTCTCCGACCTTGGGGCACCAGATGGACGAGCAGTTGCCCCGTTCTGTCGCAGTACACAAGTGCGTCCTGAATCCTCTTGTCATTGCTTCCTTCCCAGCAGTGACCGCAGCCGCACTCCAAGGAGGATAAAGCACCCCCCCCCCTTTTTTTTTCTCAAATGATGGAGAAAAAAGAAAAAAGAGAGGAAATAACTTAGACCTTGTCACTTCCCTTCCATTCCACCTAATGGTTTTTCCAGACCTCGAACGCTGAAGGCCGACCGTCCCTCTCGAGCTGGATTTTTCCTGTACCCTACACCTTGGATTTCACTAAATGTACAAAACAGGATAGTGCAGCACAACATATTTCTTATGTCACTTTTCCCTTATTTTTTATTTCACTGCAGTGAAAACATCTCAATTTATGATAAATCGTTTAGAGGGATCTCTTGATAATCATCTGACATCATCAGTCAAGGCTAGGGCATTTTTTTTTGTTTTTTTTTTCCCTTATTGGTCTTCTCTTTTGTCTTGTCTGTATGGGATTTGGGCATATGTCCAGCTTTTTCATAATGTGATTGTTCAGAGATTCCCATAGCTGAGTCTCTGGTTTGCCTTTATCATTTATCATTTGGATTTGTTTGTCTGGACTGTTGAGCGCTCCTCTTTG
This sequence comes from Neoniphon sammara, assembly GCA_900302535.1. Classification (NCBI taxonomy): domain Eukaryota; kingdom Metazoa; phylum Chordata; class Actinopteri; order Holocentriformes; family Holocentridae; genus Neoniphon; species Neoniphon sammara. Next base: position 12,987 of record OMKZ01052628.1, read on the forward strand.
CCCTGTTTTCCAAAAAAGCAACGGAACAAAAAAATCCAAGGCAAGCAAACTGGCTTTGTGTTACAGTTGCATCTAAAGGAGCCAACTGTCACCAGAACTAAGTCAGATGTGAAGTGCATGTTGAAACAGGCAGGGCTAACGGTCCCTGGGCCCCTTCTTGTTGGTGGGGATGGAGCTTATTCGCCTCTCGGGCCGGTATGGGCCTCGCCACATTGTTCAGGGTAGGGGCGCCGTTGAAGCCTATAGACACAGAGAGGTGACTGTGTCCTTGTCCCCTGGTCACAGTCACAGTAGCCCATTGACGAGTTGCCCAGTTCAAGATCAATTGTTTGCTGTTTCCACCATGCCGCCCTGTTTCCGTCCCCCCCGACACACTCACACACTTTTTTTTTTCACCCAAATGGTCTTCATTCCCTCCCATCAGTTTAAATTAACGCTGCACAATGGTGCAGCTATGGTGATTATCCTGGTTGTTTTGTTAGATAGTGTGATCATGAGTACTGACCATGATTTGGAGAACACATTTTCTTGCACTTTGGCATTTTAAATGTTTCAGCTACAATAGGCAAAGTCTAACTTAAATGAAATGCTTAAGTATTGTCAGTATGCCAGTATTATTAAAATAGATTGAAGTAAACTATTACCTTTATCAATCTCTGTCGACCAGTAGAAATTGGAACATCACAAACAGTTCTGTAGCATAGCACAGGGCAGTGAAGATCTTTTTCAGGCTATTGTCCCTTTAATTGTGGAATCTAAAATTGCGATAACTATGATAAACAATTAATTGTGCAGCCCTGTAGCTGGAACACAGTGATTTAGTAGCTGGATTTTGCACAATATTAATATACAAAAGGGCAAAATCATTCAGTTTTGTATTTGTATAAAGTTTTGTACTTGCAAGGTTTTGTATTGTGATTACCATAAGATTATCATCTGTTTGTTTGTTTGTTTACTTATTTATTTTTTATTGTTCTAGTTTTAATATTCACTTGCCTCAACATTATAAGCTATATTCACACCCAAGCTGACAAAGATTCCCCATTCCCTTCCACAGTGTATTTTAAGTATGAATGTGTTTATTGGTGACTGCTGGTGACTGCACCTGTCTTTATTTTTGGCAAGACCATAACTGTGTTGCATCCACTGAGCCGCCCTGGACTCACCCACTCCACGTTCCTCACCATGTTTGCTTTTCCCAATGTTTTTCCTTCTCCACAATCAACGGGGAATTATCTGTCTTCCGGAAAAAGAGGCAGCCCACTAATTTTAGATTGACTTGATTGAGCCTGGAGGCCAAAGGGATCAAACCCACATCCGTTGAAAACCAGGGATGCTAATTCTAACCATAACATAGCTAACATATGTTTTGCTCTCCCCAAACGCTGATTGGAGACCTGCTAGAAGCTGAGCTCCCGGGCTGCTGCCTTCTCCACTGCACCCGCTGCAAAGGACCGTTCTTTCTTGTGGCATGTTTTGTGGGTATCGGGCCACCATATGTATATTTATAGAGACCGGGTCATGACACATGTACATGGACTAGTTGTTCTTTCTTAAGGTCATGAGGCAGCCATTTCTCAATGCTTACGGTTTACAGTTGTGCTCACGTAGACATTTCAGTATAGCAGAATTCATTCTGTGGGGTTTGAATTCTTGATTAAATTACAGTCCATAACTCCTTGTGTCTATGTTTTTACCATTAGCTGGCAGCTCCTATTTTTAAGGATTTTATTTGATAGATTTTTGATGAATGCCTACTAATGAGACCATATCCATTTTCCAACCACATTTTTGGGAACTTGACATACAGAGGTGACACACGGTTCCCAGTGTAGTGAGATCACTGCGTTTCAATCAGAGAGCCTCGTCACGGCCGAAGAAACAAGCCACGTTTGCTGTCCAAAGCTGTAAGTCAAGGTCCGATACCCCAGGCCCCCATCAAAGATGCCGCGCTATCCATTATTAGAAGTTTGTCACCAGCAGCAATATTGGGCTCTTCCAAAGCAGCATAAAACAAATGGTCAGACTCAGTCTTTCCCTTCTTCAAAGGGAGCCTGGTAATGACAGCGTTGCTAGTGGTTTAGCCCTTAGGGTCCACTGTGGAGACGCTTAACTGTGGCTAACTACCAGGCCAATTACTTACAAAGACAACCTTAGGAAGAGACACTCGACTCTGCAGCCACAAGAACAGTCCACTTCCACCACACCCACCAACCCATTTGGTCTAATAGCTCTAACCTAAAGCCTGATCCACTGTTAGCCGAAGCCCTCGGGCCACTCTCAGCTCCAAATCGAGCTTCGTGCCGCCACTTTTCCTGTCAAGACTTTGTTATTGCCATCTTTGGTTTGGAAGGCCACCATTTTACAATGTGTTTATTAGGGGGGGATTTGACAAATATAGTTTGAGGGTCTTACATTTGGTTTCGTGAGAACAAATGGAAGGAAAGCATTGTATGTATCCTGTATGGTTTGAACTCAAAAGCTCAGGGGAAGGCAGTAGCTCAAAGCTAGGAAATGGTTCCATTAATGACAGTTAAACATCCTATATATGTTTTCCTGAAATGATAGGGGTGTTAAACAAGGATGTTTATCACAAAACTCTATTCGTGTTAGCTGTCAGTATTTTGGGACTAGTTTTGGGACTAGTCTGGCGTTAATGCAGTACATTTAAGGTCATGCAGACAGGAGACTTTTTAGACGCCTGGTGTTTACTGTTTGCAAGGCACTATAAAACAATGGCTGTTTGTGGATCAGCAAAGGCAGGAAGTGCACAGTATCCTTTCTGGAAAATACACATAGCTCAGTCACTTCATTAGTCTTCTCAAGCACGGCCGTATGGGAGGGATTTTACACAATCATAGTCAATAAGGGAAGTGAACTAGCTCACCGGCTAGTTCTATCCATCATTCTCTAAGTACGCTGCCAAGTCAACGAAGGAGACTCCACCACAGTTAGTCTACAGGCCTTCAGTCATGTCTCATTCCTTGAGTCCTTTGCAATCCCACCGGCTTAGCCCCCATCTGGCCAGCGGTTCCGTGCTAAAGCTGGGAGATGCGTAGGGCCTAATTCCTACACACTGAAGCATTACCGTCTGTCCAGGGCCCACAGAGACAAGATGGTCGCCAGGTGTCTTCCTGTCTTCAAAGTGTTGGCGTCGTTAATCATGCCCCCACCCGCACCCCTTTTTGCGTCGCCTCACATGTGTTTTATTTTCCTCAGCCCTCACCCTACATACACACCCATGCAAACCCGTCCTCCTTGTTTCTTTCTCTCTCTCTTTATTTTTGGACAGTCTGTCACCCAGCTGCATTTCCTGCGGGGTTTATTTACAGTTTGGGCCTGATTGGAACCACATTGGCAGAACAGCGTGCCATCTTAATGAAGTCACTGTGATCCAAATGGGTGGATATTGGAGGGGGTAGGGGGTAATGCGAGAAGCTGTGCCTGCCTGTAAGGGGCCAGAGGATACTGCTAACCCTCCCAGCCTGCCCTTTAGCCCCCAGCAGACTGCTGTTTTGCTCTAATGTGGCCACTTTTATTCTTACACCCCCTCCTCCCTGCTTCATCCACTTCTTCAAAGGCCAATTTATCTTTCATCTATCTTTGCTAATGGTATTAACACAGCTCACTCTTGTGAACACAGCCTCCACAGCTGCGAGGCCTTAAACAGCTTCAGAGAAGTGCTAGCACAATTTTTTTGCGTGGGAACAGGGAGCGGTATTTCTGTCTCTAAGCCAAATAAATGAAGATGCAAGCGTAGTAATATCACAATGTAGGGGGTGTCGCCTAACAAATGGGAAGAAGTGACTGTACATCAAGATGCTGTGGCCCCATAACGATGCATCACTGCGTCTTTTTGTGATCCAGAACACACTGTGATGCAGATAAGTGTGAATCACTTTGTGGTCAGGGAGCTCTGTCTGTTCCGTTCAGTCGTAAAAACACGCACATCCTCCTTGTGAACGTAATGGCCGTTTGTAGTTCATGTCAAGGCTGCATCTTTTGTTTTTTTTTCTACTTTGAAAGGGCAGCTTTGGATTTGATTTGGCATATTGGCTGCCGAGGCCCAGTTTCATTAACGGCACAGAGGGTGCACTCTCGATGCCCTCGCTGACGCAAAACCAAGCAAGTAGAAAAAGAGTTCTTTTCCTCTGGAAAAGCACCAGAGGGACTATTTCTGTTGTTTTAAATTGTTAAAGAGGGAATTGGGCCAGCGAAAGGGGGGTGGCGTTCAGTTGTGAGCAGCAGACTGTTTCACGTGCCAGATCTGTAATGCGTTCCTCTGGGCTGGGAGCTGGCTGAACTCTGGGCCGTGGCGCTCCGGGAGAGGAAGTCCCAAGCCTGGGGAGTTTCAGACATCCTGTTTTGGAGTGCCATTGGCCAGAACCGGGGCTGTTGCACGCCACCTGCAGACTATAGGATCACATCTGCCAGCAGGCCGGGGACAGCGGCCGAACGTCACAGACCTCCTGCAGTTTGACTTGGCTGCTGCCTCGTAATGGCTTCTCTTTGTCTCTCTCTCTTGATCTCTGTCTGTCTCTGACTCAAATTTTCTTTTTTAATTTTTCAAATCCAGGAAGCTGCGTTGGCATGATAAGAACATCAAAACATTACCAGTACATCTAAACTTAGCTGACCCAAACAAATAAACCAATACATGTACATAAATTGTGAATTCCTGCATTGTTATTAACTTCCAGGACCTCTTTCCTGTGTCCCTTTCTTTCTTCTCTACCTTAGTTCTCGAATCATGGAATGGCTTTCAATCTCTCTTTGTATAACATTATATCATTGTGGAGGAATGTGGCTTTGGTTGAACAGAGAATCAGCCGTTAAAAATAGAGTGTGCAGGAAGAAGGATTTAAGCGTGATATGTCAAAGGACATGTTATGTATGCTCAACAAAATTGATTGTGATTCCCTCTTCAGTTTGGACGAGAACTTTGTCTAGAATTTTATGCTGTATCTGATATGCTAGGCGAAATTTTGCTCTGTATAACATAGAGCTCACAACGGATGCCCGTACATTGATTGGGTGATTGATTTTTCCTGATGCCATGCACCCCAGTCACCCTGTATAGATTCACTTCATACATCAAATTCTCATATAACAAAGACCGATTTCTATACAAACCAAAGTATCATACCTAAGTAGATTGTTGGAATTTTCCTAGCCTTTACAGATAGCCTTCCACATAAAACCCACCTTTTATAAAGCTTGGCTCAAGTCTTTCCTCATCATCTCAACCAACACAAGGTAATGGAAGTCATTTCACGTTTAAGCTTATAATAAACGCACACATTGTAGACATAATATGGCCTGAGGAAGGTGATCTTTAGTGCTTTTTTTTTCTCCGTTATTATTTCACGTCTTGTTAGTGGCCC
>OMKZ01052631.1:0-15561 GCA_900302535.1 Neoniphon sammara
TTTTTTGTTAGGAGTTGTGGCCTATCAGTGCTGTTTTATAAGGAGATGGCATCATGATGCCAGTAGCAAGTGACAAATTGATAATGTTAGGGCAAGCACTGAGTAAGGGTCCTAAAGTTGAAAAAGTTCTCCTGGGAAAGAGCCAGACATGCAGGTCATTGGTTTAGAAGTGAGAATTAACTTTGAAGGAATGTCTTGGGAAACCTCTTCAAACCATGATAGTCTGCAAGCAGCCTGAGACACACCAAGTGAGCTATCCATATACAGGACGAGGGGGTAGCACTCTTCTGCTGCAAAATATGCCAAAGTATCCCAATAAGCCCCAATAGAAGAGTAAATCCTAAAAGTATCAACAAAACAAGCCACAAGACCACTGAAGTAACAAGAATGATCAAATCAGGTCGACTTTGAAGTTAACTTGATGTCACTAAGATATCTATTTGGAAATCTGCCCAAAATCTGACTTTTCAATAATTTCTCAAACCTAAGGCCTGATTTACTCAGAACCCAAATAAGGTGTGCCAAATCCTATTCATGATCACTGAAGGCAGCACTGATCCTCACCCTAACCATAGCCCTAATAGACCTTTTTCATGAAATAGTAGGTGAACACAGGTGTTACTCATCAAATTGATTAAGGATCTGTTCTACTTTATCATGAGAAAACAAGCTTTGTTATCTCAAAATAAGGAAATAATGTGATAATGTGATAATGGTTAAAAAATGATTGCAACGGGCACTTGCAAAGGAGGCCAGACTACACACAGAATGGCTGAGAAAACTAATTTACAACCTACAATTAGCTACACCTTGTCTACCTTTTAGACTTCACAAGGAAAGATAAGAAGAGCAAGGACGCAAACAAGGACGCAAACAAGGAAGCACAGGAGCCTGATGAGTATTGGAATGAGACCCTGCTTTGTTACACAGCGAAGGGGAGGGCGCACGGGCTGTTACTTTGCCTGCTAGAAACGACAGTTGCCGCTGCGCCGGATTACCCTATCCTGTCTTTGTCTAGTTGTGTTAATAACGGATTTTTACAAATTTTTGTCTTGACTTCATCGTTGCAGGACTTCCATCAATTTAAAGGGATGTCAAAGCGATTGCGAAGCAGAGAGGTCTGCGCTGATTGCAGTGCTCTAGGTATGATGTCTAACCAGCTAGCGTTAGCTACCCAGCTAACGAGCTAACCTTACTTACAACTTAGGTTAAGTTAGTGAATAGCTGCTGATAACTAATCAGATGGCAAACTGTAAAAGATGATTATAGATTTTCTTATTCTGGAAAGATTAACTTACAGTTATATTAGGAAACGCCAACTACTGCCAGCTAACGTTATGTTTGGTCTATGCAGTGCTCAGTCAACTTATGTCAGTGATGAGGCTCCCAATTCTACTCTATGCTACCATGCTATCAATAAGCAATTAACCATAATTTAGACAATAAACTATTTGATCGCATTACAGGATTATTTTAATTTGAGCTGTTCAAAGACCCACAAATAGATACGCTTTTGATTGTGATTTTGGATGTGTTCAAGACATTATGCAGACATAACCCTCAGTATGTATTTCTTGACGTTTTTTTTTTCTAGGTAGTATCATCACCTAGAATAATCTTGGTTTACTGTAGTAGCATCACTTCCAGGCTGTGCAGAGGCTAGATTTATAGGTAGGCTTTGTATCTGTGTTGCAGAGCCACGCTGGGCCTCTGTGAACAGGGGTGTGTTAATCTGCGATGAGTGCTGCAGCATCCATCGAGGTCTGGGGCGACACAGCTCTCAAGTCAAACATCTGACTCATACGCCGTGGCCACCCTCCCAGCTGCAGGTAAAAGGACCAGGACACACCCTACACACCCTACATACTCCAATACACTCATCATCTCATAATTAGCCGGCAGTTCACTAGTATAAACAGGTAATACAGTGTCTTAACAATCAGACACCTGGATCAAATGACTTGAACTACCTTATAAAGAGTGGATTTTCTTCAGAATGATTGATGTGGTTTTGTGTTGTAGATGGTCCAGACACTGTATGGCAATGGAGCTAATTCCATATGGGAGCATAGCCTTCTGGACCCTTCCTCTGTTATGAGTGGGAAACGCAAGGCCAACCCTCAGGACAGAGTCCAGTAAGTGTTATTTTATTGATCTTCTCCTTCTTCTTCTTTCTCTCATTATTATTTTACAAAGGTTTGAATGATATGACTGTAGCACTGGGTGTTTCTATGACTGGCAGCAGTGATGGCAAGCATCTACCATCATGTGTCAAGCTAGTGATTGTAGGATTTTGATATGTACATGCTGAACTACGTGTGCATGCCTGGACTGACTCTTGTAAAGAGCTTTATTGGCACCTCTTTGGGGCGACATCCCTGAGTAATCAGTTTTTTTGCGAAAAAATGACTACAACAGTGGGGGAACACCAGAAGTCCAAAGTCATATTCAGTATTTTCAAATCAGTCTCAGCAGGTGATGCTAAATTAAAAGATTTGTAGTTATTAGCCTGATGTATATGGAATTAAAGTGCATAATACAGCACAAAGGGGAAAAAAGGTTTGATGAAATGATGTGCTGGTGCCACCAACTGAATAATTTGGCTGCACCAGTGCCACCAGTGCAAAATGTTAGTTTAGAGCCCTGGTGTGTCAGTGGTCAGTGATGTATTTATGGTGGACAGAAAGCAAGAGTTGGTGAAGTCCATTACTTCCTAAAAAATAATTTCAGTTGAAGAATATCTATGGGTCAGGTGAAGGAAAACAGTCACCTTAATCTTTTCAACACACCATGTGAAATTGGTAGGCTGTTAGCCTAGGTCTCATTAGAGTTTCATAGACCTAATATTTTTAGACGTGTGAGTTGACATCATAGAAATAGAATTCATCAGTCATTCCATTTCTGTGGTTGACTTCCTTTTTCTACAAGTATGGCTTTTTTATTCTAGCAGAAATAAACAGGTTTACATATGTCTAGCCAAACTGTACAGTAATGGGGGAATAAGAATAATGCACATTGGATCATAAAGTAGACCTAGACATGCTCGACATGCTCATTTAAGATCAAGCTCAGAGTATATAGTGGTTTGTAATAGTGTAACAATACAATGGCAGCTTTGGCAGGGTTTTATCGACACAGTTTTATCTCGCCCATAGTTTCCCAGGTTTTGGTCGAGTCACTGATTGTACTTAGAGGGAACATATCATAATAAAATATCTTTGTTTGACGTAAATAAAATATCTATGTTTGAAATTACAAGTTGCTCCTGCAGGAATATCAAAAGATATACATGACGCATACCCCTAAACTGTGAAACTGAAAACTTTGATGAGGTCACTTTATTTTTTCAGAGCTGTGTGGTGTTTTTCCATCTAACTGCACTGCGATGATCTACAGTGTGAACTTTCAGTTCCTGTTTAGATTTCCCCACATAAGCTTTAATAGAAGAGAGAGTCATAAACTGTATCATCTTTTACCGCCAGACAATGAAACATGTAACACTAGAAATACTGAAAACTTTTTTCTTTTTTTTTTGTTTCAGTTTTATGTTCTACATGAGTGTCTTCAGAGTTTTTGTAACATATTTGAAATAGCCAGAAAAATTACTTCACCATGATATATACTATTACTTTCCAAAAATGTGAAAATATGTCCTTTATGAGTTCATATTGTTCCCTCTGTCTCAGCCAATTTTATTGATTGTGAACATGAACAAGTCTTGTTGAAAGCAAGGCACGCTTTGCGTGTAAAAATTGAAACATATGGGTCCACAAATCTCTGGACTAGACTGTTGTATGCGGTTGGAATAATAAAAACTGTTATATTCAGTACAAAAGATTTTAGACTACCACAACATATGAAATTCATAAGTCTATGGTCGGAAATGGAATTTTCCCTTATTTTCCCCTGTTAAAAGTTGGCAGCTGTAATCAAAGAGAACGTAGTTTTAGAACAACACATACGCAATGATGAGCATGTAACTAGGATTAGATTTTTAGTCCAGAATGATGCAGTTGTTTATTCTTCGTGATATATTTCTGAACATCTTTTTTTTTTTTGGTTCCAGTCCCAACAAGACTGAGTTCATCAAGGCGAAATATCAGATGTTGGCGTTCGTCCATCGGATGCCCTGTCGTGAGGATGACAATGTCACCACAAAGGACCTCAGCAAGGTAAGATGCTGCTTTCTTAATAGTTTGTTTGAAATTGTCAATATATTTCATGTTATTCATCAGGTGCAGAATTAGCTTAATATGGGTTAGAGAAATAGGCTCATGACCTTAAAGGAAAATTCCACCCTAAAACAACTGTTTATGTTTGTTTACATTGATGCAAACTGGTGACTCTACAAAAAAACCCTTGCTCATTTATATAGTTTTAGGGGTTGTTATTGAAACCTTATACTGTAGCTAATGCTTGTATTTTCTATTGTTGATTTTTTTCCCCACTTGTAGACATCATTGTAGCTGTACTGAAAAATCTCTCCCAGCGATGTCAGTGGATTAACTTTTGGCTAGCTAGTTACAAAAATACAATGTCAATCAACAAAACGGCTCCAGAAACACAATATAAATCGATCATTCAAGGTCTTGATGAATTTTTGGCTGGAATTTTCTTTTAAGTTCACAGGACCTTTTCAGAAAATTTGGAAAGGTCAATTTAAACGTTTGTCAAAACGTAGCCATTGGGTGTCTGTGGTGGCAGCCTCTGCTGTAGCCGTGCATGCACCTCTTCAAAAATGTAACAGTGCGAAGGGCAACGCAAGACTGCATGACCTGATTTTTAAGAGGTTTGCAAATATGTTCTGATGTTGCCAGTTCATTCCCAATTTATACAGACAGCAAGATGTCACTAAATTCTTAAAACATCGCATTGGACACCACTAATGTGTCCGAGAGTGGACTCTTTTTTTCAGATAATGTAAATATAATGGTCTTCCATTTTTATCTGTGCTTCATTAGAGCAGGATTAATAAGGTGTGACACAGTGTGACACAGACTCACTAATGCAGAACTATAAATGCTCACACCAGCGTAGGCCAGTATAGTGTAACTACAGCAACAGTTCAACATAGAAGTATAATTTGGCAGCATTGCCAAATTATACTGCAGTATGTGAGAATGTTTTCAGTCAGTTTCCATGGTTCAATGAGAGCACAGTCAGTAACGGTATCACGAGTGCAATGGTGCAGAATTGTCAACATTAAAGGTCTAATAAGTTGTTTGTAGACAAAAAAATATAATAAAAATGAATAATTACATAAATAAATATGTTTAAAATTATGTACACTCGCATGAGATGATGAGTCAGATTGCTTTATATGATGAAAAAGAGCTATTTTATTCATATTTTATTCTACATGTCGCGGGCCGCGACTACATGGAGGCCTCCATGTGTAAAACAACTAACTAACGTTCGCAGAAGAAGACGAGCTTTGCAATCATTGGCTGGAGCTGCTGTCCGGATTCCCGTGCCTAGTTAGTGCTGTTTCTGTGTCAGGTGCGCCACTTTTCAATCTGGATCTACAAAATAATGGAAGACCATCATTATGCAGCAGGGTCTGAAGCAGTCAGACCCAAAAAGTAAAAATGAGCGCAGTGTGGCTTCCAGGGTTTGCGGGGGCAGCGGTGAGGCGCGACCATGCCGTTTTTCATCCATGCCGGTGGGTGTCGCAACAGAGATCAAGAGCAGGGTGCTGCTTAACATGAAGAAGAGATTTGGGGAAAATGACTTAGTGGACCTTGAAAATGTATGTACATCTCTGTCAAAAATGAAAACAAAGTACCTTTGGCTTTCCATTCAGCAACTCCATTCCAGTGTTCGGACCGGGAACCTCGAGACCTGCCTGCGACTGTTATCCTTAGGAGCACAGGCCAACTTCTTCCATCCAGTAAGTTGGATTAGCAAAACCAAAGGTGGATGAGCTTGAGGTCTCAGAATTTCTTAGGTTGAAGTTTACATAATATTAATGTGGCACTGTTGGTTTTTTTGGACCACAGGAGAAAGGAAACACCCCACTGCACATAGCGGCAAAAGCAGGTCAGATGTTCCAAGCAGAGCTTTTGGCAGTTTATGGAGCCGACCCTGGAGCTCTGGACTCAGGTGGGAAGACACCCATCGATTATGCAAGGTAAAACACGCCTAATATTTTTTTTTTGTACTAGTCCATCTTTCTTTCTTTTTCTTCCTTCAAACTTTTTAAGAGGATGTTTATGGAGATGATTAGTAAGAACTGTACTAACAGTGTATAATGTTGACCAGCACTCTGCAGTGCTACAAGATGACAGTGAGCTAATGGATGGCTTTCATAGCAGGTCTCACATAGTTTGTTTAGTACTTACTTCTTTCCTCTTTTTCTGTGTACTATTGCTTTTGTTAAGTAACTGGCAAATAGTGTCACTCATCTTGGTGAAATGTATTAACTTTATGGCATAATGTACAGTAGCAATGCTAGTTTGGCAAACAAGCATTGCATAGTAACATAGCAAACAAGCTGAGCATTTTGTTTAACAGTGCATAAACCAGCTTTGTGTTGTGTCTTTCAGAGGGCAGCAGCATGGAAATGCAATGCCCATATTCAGCCTGGTATTGAACATTGTATAGTTCGCTGTACTTTCCTATCTTCCTGCTTTCTGTCAATGGTGTGGTTGCCATGACTTTACCGCCCTGTGACCCCAAGCATAACTTTAATAGCTACAACACTGCTCAGTGTTGGTCATGCCCACATGACACATGCTCACAGTGAATGGTACTTGCTCCAAAATGTTGTGAACATTATTGAAAAGCCAATTTTATGCAAACAGAAGAATTTATTCCATAGGGCACTTATTGCTTATTTAAATGTGGAAAAAAGTTCCATATTGCGGTTAAATGGTAACGGACAATATGCTTGTTTTGCTCATATCTCTCCAGCCTCTCCATGTGTCCAAACAATACATTCCCTCAGTGTAGCTGCTTGTCTCTCAGTGGCAGCTTATTGTGCCTCTTTTTCATAATCTCCTCTGCAGCGCACTGTGGTTCACTCATGTAGAGCTGAAGTGTGCACTTTGATAAAATATGGTTGAAAATGTTTTTGTTCATTACATTTTTGGCTGTGGCATTCGTCTCTGAAGCCATAGCCGCTTCAGCTTTCACATAATCGAATTCACTAGCTAACCGGCTAATAGCAAACCCTTAGCAACAACCATTTAATTAAGTTTTTGTGCAGTCTCACAACAAAACAGCCTCTCAGAGTCATAGGCATGGAGCCAGTCACGAGCCATCCCAAACAGTTACAGTTTTCATATTTTTTATCATGTAAGGATTCATGATGTAATTTCTGTTTATCAACTCATGAAAGACAGCCTTCAGAAAACTAAAATACCCGAGCAGAGTTTGCATTTGTAGTCAAACACACTAACACTCCTATGTTTAGCAAAAACACTACCATATTTATAATGTTGTTTTGAGCCTTCCATTTATGTACTAAAGAGACTTTCCTATGGCGGAAGACACAGGTGTGTACAATTGCCCGGGGTTTACACTGATGCAGGGAAGTTGAGTGGTAAAAACAAAACAAGGAGTCTCAATATCTTTTTTAATTTATTTACTCTGGGTCATGTAATAGTGCAGGCTAGTGTCTGTAGGCCAGATATTGGACTGTTGCCTGGGCTTGCAGTTCAATACCTACACTCATGCTGCTGCAGTTGTTGACATTCCACCCTTAGTGGGTAAATGTGCAGTGTGTGACGTCATCCACTCTGTTGTTGTCAGATTACAGACATAACATAAAAGTAGATCTATGCCTGTCTCTGGTAACCGCCTCCACTCTGTCTGACTTCACCCAATATGTCAAATACTAGGGAAAAAGATACCTGACTTTGATACAAATAGTAGTGAGGCTTATACTGAAAGGAAAATAAGTTATGACATTATTTTAATAATGCTAAGTATTATATTTAATACAGAATATAAAAATCCAGTTTATTTATGAGCTAATTTATGAGCTAGTATATTATGCACATTTATTACAGAGATTATTTTTTTTCACAAAAAGACACAAAACTGATGTTAGTACTCTCATTCAGTCTGTGTGACATATGCATTTCTTGCGCAGCATTTATACATCCTATTTAACTTCCTCTATTGTTGAATTTGCTGTGTATGTTTATATAACCCTCATTTACAATACTATTAATTATATCCTGTGTTTCTTTTTCTTCTGTGATACTATTTGGTGGTGCAACATCACATGGATCCCCCTGTGATGTTTCCCCCACAGGGTTCATTAAAGTTTAATCTCACAAACATGATGGAATAACATTTTTTATCTACTTTTTATTTCTGAAGCTTTCTTATGTAGTTAAGTTCCTCTGGGCTGAGATTACAACAGTGTTTGGTATTTTCATGCTTGCCACTGTAATTTATCCATGAACATATTTGAGAATCATGACCTTTTACTCCTAATCTCTGTAGACAAGCTGGGCATCAGGAGCTGGCAGACAGGCTTGTGGAGATCCAATATGAACTCACTGACCGGTTAACATTTTATCTATGTGGCAGGAGGCCAGGTAAGGAGAGAGATCACCCAGGGGTATTACAACTGAGAACTGGTGTTTTTGTTAAGTCTTCTAAAAAATGCTCTGATTGTGTTCCAGATCATAGAAATGGGCAACACTTCATCATTCCACAAATGGCAGACAGGTAAGAAATGTGCACTAAATCATAGTTGGGTTTCATCCACGGGGTGAATTCATAGCCAGTAAATACTGACAAGAAAATATTGCAGCACAGTTAAAATAATATGTGATATTATTATCTGAGACATCAGCTCCTAGTTAAGAGTCAGTGCCTTGTGATTTACTTTTGCCCTGTATTTGAATGGCAGTGTAACATATATTTTGATAAAATTAAAATTGTATTTTCTCTTTGCTGCATTTTTTGATGGATAAGAAATAAGTAAGTATGTTCATTATTTCTTGTATCATGTCTCTGTCTGTTTGTCTGGAACTTTGTTGGCTGCAAGATATAAAATGTGAATTTCTTGTTCAAAACAGTTTGGATTTGTCAGAGTTTGCAAAAGCTGCAAAGAAGAAACTCCAGTCTGTAAGAAAACTGTATTTCCTTTATTTCTTTTAAGATCCACCACATGTATTTTGCTGCTGGTTTCAGCAAATAAACCAGAGATTCCACTTTCATTTGTTTTATTTTAGCTCAGTAACCATCAGTTTGAAGAACTTGCCATGGACGTTTATGACGAAGTTGACAGGAGAGAAACTGATGCAGGTGAGCTATAAGGAATTGTGGAAATATGTTGGTGTATGCCCATGCATCTGTCGTCATGTTGGTTAAATGATTTAATATCTCAAAAATAGTTAATTATTTGAATTTCTCATACCTGGTTTGGTGTTGTTTCAGTGTGGTTGGCCACTCAGAACCACAGCACACTTGTAACAGACACCACAGTTGTGCCTTTCCTGCCTGTCAACCCTGAATACTCTTCCACCAGAAACCAGGCAAGTGACTGCTCCGGCTTTGTTTCTTCTTTAAATAATGGTGTGAATGTTAGATTCAACGCGAAGTGCTGTTTGAATCAGTTTAAATCCGAACAAGGTTGCCATATTTAATCCTTTTCATCTTTGATATGTTTGTTTTCTCAGGGCCGTCAAAAGTTAGCCAGGTTTAATGCTCATGAATTTGCCACCCTTGTCATCGATATTTTAACTGATGCCAAACGTCGACAGTGGGGTAACTCCTGTGAAAGTCCCAAAGGTATGACACATTTTAACTTCTATTCCAGTCTTTCAGAATATTTTTAACAGATCTTAAAAATCTTTTCGAATGTGCTGTGTCTCCAGATAGAAATTATTCGCCTCATACATCCAGCCTTTAGGTTTTCAGAGAATATTTATTGTAGCGTTTATTTATTATTTAATTAGTTACATAACTAGTTATATTACTTTCCATTACCCCCCTGACAAAAACATCTGACATAAGCAATAGCATTAGCCTGGTTTTGCATAACCCATTCCACCCTTAGCAGCTGTGTGAAATGATGATACACATCACAAACAAAGGAGCAGCCAAGAATCAGCCAGACTGTTGTGACTCATCTGTGGACATTATCCTGGCAAATAATATAAAGAACATCTGTACAAAAGAAAGCAATGACAAAAGTGATTCAGCATAAAATGGAAACATAAAATGTAGTTAGTCCTAGCAACCATAGCCAAGTTCAGAGTGAATGGAATACCTTCAGTAACTGAAAGTAAATGTATCATCTGTATCTTTTATTTTGTTTTGTAGCTACATACATGCAGTATAGAACCTGTACATATTAAACCAAACAGAGATTAGAAAAGACATGAAAGGAGCAAAGTGTATGAGGGATATAAGTATCAAAGTAATGGATACCTTAGTGGGAATAGTAAGTGTAATGTAATTGCTGAATTTGAAATTGTAATTTCTTACACTGCTTGTTGAAAAAGTAATCATGTGTTACTACCCAACACTGATTGTATCTTAAGTCAGAATGCTTAAGACATTAAGTATTTAAAAAAGTCAAGGCAGTAGGCTTTCTGCTTAGAGTTAGGGTTTAGTGTCTTCATCCTTAAAAAGCTTGCCATCAGTCTACACAGTATACATCAGTATATAACAGTGGATCCGGATCGTTTATTGAGCGCTGCGACATTGTTGATAGTACTGCTGCCAGAAGGTGTATGTTGATCGTTGAGTCTGTGCTCCTGGTGGAAAACTTCAGTCTTGTTATTCAACAGCAGTTCTTTGGTGCAGAAATTCCTGCTTGTATCTTCCACATTTTCATCCTTCTTCTCAGGTCTGAAAAAAAAAATCAGATTATCTCATGGATTTGATCATCAGTTTCAACTCCAGCATTTTCTGTCTCAGCTTGAAGTTCTCACAGGAGACATAGTTCAGCAGTGATTATAAATCTTTCAGCTCTCCCTTCAGTGTCTCTGGGTCTCCTCGTGTGTCGGCTGCAGGAAGTCAGCAGTGAATTTCGCAGTCACTTTCAAATCTTTAACATCTTCCTGCAAAATCCCCTGAATGTCAAGTTTCTGTAGTTTCTCTTGTAAGGACATCCATCTTGTTTGAGCTCATGCGTGGTAACAGAAGATGAGCAGGCGGATTTTTGCAGGCTGCTATCCAAGTCTTAAATACTGAGTTTTGTTGATGTGATGTGTGGATCATCATCTATTCTTGAATCATTTAGTGTGGTTATAGGTGTTCTTTTTAAAAAGCCAGTGACATGCAAACAACTGGAAGCTTGTACAGCTGTATTAAATATTGACAAATTGTTTAGATGCAAATTAAATTCTATTGTTTATATCCTGTTGTTTAGATCGATCTGTCTTTCTCTCTAGATAATGGACTTTGACCAAAATGTGGTTGTGATCCTCAAAAGCCCTGCATTTTGTTTCTGTTGTTCCACATTACAGCCTGGAGTTCTTACTCACACATGCCCAAAACTCAGAGCATTTGTCAGAGGCATTGAATAAAAGCTAATCATGTTATGTAGCATTCTGCAACTACAGACACTACCTGTAAAAATGGGTTCGTTTTGAGAATTGGAGCCACTCAGACTAATTCAATCTTTCATACAGAATGTGGTTACATGCATGCAAATATTCCAGCACTGGTAGAAATAATACAACTGCTAATGACGCATGTGAAATATAACCTACTTATTCTGGATATTTTACCCTAATTAAGGTTATGTTTTGAATAATTGTGTACCAAGTTCATGGTCAGTGCTAGCTGGATTGTTAGAGCTCTAAATTATTATTTATGAGTTTTCTTCATTTGTGTTTCTTAGTTTTTTCACATATTTTTTTCAACACTTATGGTCAGTTGACAGATTCAGCCAGATCCACATTATCAATTAATTATTCCCAAATTACTAACAAATAGTATACACAAATTACATATATATAAAACAACATAACATTTCTTATCTTTGTCGTTATTTGTTATAGTTAAAAGAAAGATAAGCCTCAGTTAAATACTTAACAGTTGAGAAAATCTAATTATTTCTGCTTTTAAAATGTAGCCTGTAGTCATTTGAATTTGTCTTGACCGTTTGAATCAGACACTTGTCTGTAGCCAACAGGGCGTGTTTAATTCCTAATCCGTTTACCTGGTGGTCTGCCTTCAGAGAATGTGGAGCTGATCCTGAAGGGAATAGACAGTCGCCACGGCAGTGAGAGCCAGGACAATGACCAGCCAGATTATGACAGTGTGGCATCAGATGAAGACCCAGTGCAGGAGGCCACCCGTGGGGACAATTGCAATGATGGAAGGACCAAGGTCAGTGCCCGTTTATCCCCAAAACTGGGCTTTCTGATATAAAACAAATTACCCTATTTCTTGAGCTGTTAAATCCAATTCTGTCCCATCTAACCTCTCCTACTTCAGAGCTCTGAGTCTTCGGACCTCTCTGATGGACCAATTACAGTGCAAGAATTTATGGAGGTGAAGAGTGCCCTCACTGCATCAGAGGCCAAAATACAACAGCTTCTTAAGGTCAACTGCCACCTGAGTGAAGAGCTGCGAATGATGCAGAGCAAGGTTGGCAGTTTCATATCACGGTTTAGTGAAATTGAAATTGTACTACAGATTGTTTCTACCTTTTTGTTCACAGACAGGAATGTTTTCAAACCCTTTACTCTCTTTGCATTGTGTGGTGCACTCACAATTCGATTTCTTTTTAATTACTTGTTTGGATACACCTTAGTATCTGAAGAGCCATGACACAGACTCATTTCATGCTTTGTTCATTGTATTTTCATCCTCATGCTGATCATTTTAGGTGAAAAAACCCTCATAGCCCTCTCCAGTCTGCACTAGTTTTACCACAGGAGGTCAGTAGATTGTCTTTGCCTGTGCACGCTGGTAATTTGAGTCAGTCACTTCAGACAATACAATTGTTTCCTGGGTGACTGTGGTAGTCAAAGGACATGCCTATGTGGCTGTGTTCCACAGCACCACTTCCCTTTAAAATTATATGGCCCATGTAATTGAGATGCCAGGTGCACAAGATTGTAATTACAGGAATCACCAGATGTCCATCTATAAAGGATTGAAATGACCATAGGATGTCAGTGAACTCAAAATACACTAGGTAATTATGGATTAAATTTTTCACTTTGGTAATCAGAGAGAATCATTGATATAGTTGTTCAGGCTGGGATAAAATTCCTGTGATAATTCCTGATGATACTAACACATATCTCCTGAATCTGACCCCTGTCTTTTAGTTTCGCATCATACCACATTCTTATACTTTTCTCAGGTTTCTCTAAAATTTGGAATTGCTTCCTCATCTATGTGGATTTGTAAATGTCATGTTATAATTGTGGAGTCTATGTTTAGACACCATCTGCGTTTCACAGATAGTGCTGCTCTGGTATCAATGGGAGGTGAGCAGTGCATGCCATGGTAATCGGAGGCCTTGAGATTTGGCCCGACTGGGCTTCTAAAAACACAATTCATTCTGTATCACAGCCCTTTTTCCTTCAGAGACAGGCATTTTTTTGTGTTTAAATTGTACTATTTACACTCCACTATTTGGGCTGGTGTAGTTGTCTTTATCTGTTGATGTGATGACTGTTTGCTGATTCACGTGGTAGTATGGAATCTAATTGTTAGACAGGCAGAACAGCTTATGTTGCTCAGTGCCCTTCTCACCTTTCCCGTGCTGTTTTTTGTAAATAAGGGAAACCTCTTATGCGACAGTTTCTCAAGAGATCATGATTCAGAGATTCCTGTTTTATAAACATATGGTTTACTTTTTTATTTGCCAAAATAAGGAATTTCTGAGTAGTTTCTTGTTGGAAAAATGTTGGCTTTCTTTAAGGTGAGACTACTGCTCTTCCTTGTCTATACTAAGAAAATAAAATTGAAGAGAAGATGCACTAGCTATTAAGGGATTACTTTTCTCTTGGGGGATCAGCTGTATTCTACTCAATCATTAATGTCTAGTGTCAGGCGTAGGCTTTGTAAAGAGATCATCCCCGGGTACAGTTGAAGCGAATGATCTGTTCTTTGCAGCTCAACTCCCTGCAGACTGAAAACACTTCACTGCGGTGGCAGACCCCCAGCGGACCGCAGCACGTCCAGGATCCCTCCGCTCGACATCCAGCCCGCGGAGGCCGGCCCATGTCCATGTACGAGACCGGCTCTAGTTTGAGGCAGTACCCTAACAGAGGTGAAGCGTCTCACCAAGAGGATGGACTCGTTTTACATCCCTTTCCAACCAATGTAAGCACAGAAGCAGCAATGTCTCTACTAGCGTGTCCTAATAATGCAACAAGATGAATCCTCTCGTATATAGGGCTGGCTTGGGGCTGATGTCATTTTTTTCATTTATAATTTATTCATTTATTCCATCTCAGTAGAGTATGTTTAACTTGGTTTGACCCCTTTCTAGATTGGGAGGGGTCCTTTGGGGACGGCTGCTTCCTCCCTCCCTACCTTCCCCTCTTCCCTGTCCTGGTCGCGGGATGAGAGATCTCGAAGGGTTAAGTACTGAAGTTCCCCTCAGTTCAGAGGCAGCCCCAGGGGATGGAGCAGACTGTCCCCCTTGCTTGTCCCCGTACTCTTCTCCCTCCTTTTACCTGTATCTTTAAACTGCTGCTCCGCTGCCTCTCAGCATAGCCTGCCTGCCTGCATGCACCACTGTGCATCTGCTGCAGTTCAGTGACCTGAACACTAAACCCGAACTCTGCAGACTTGAGTAAACACATCAGAGCTGATAATGGACTCCTGTGGTTGACAAAACCTGTTTGAATGATCAAACAGGGAGGCCCGAGATCCACTGAAGATAGAATACGGTTCAGTATTATAAGTCAAAACCGCTGTTAAGAGTATCCTCATTTCACATCAGGATTTCTTCAGATCTACTAATTACCAGCATAAGCACTGCTGTACGTACTGCATTACATCACGACGATGGTTTCAGATTTCCTCTCTTTTTCCCCGTCTGCTTTGAAACCAAATGACTGATAGTGTCAGCGTGGCTTTTTTTTGTTTTTTTGGTCAGAAATGCATGATTCTGACTCAGCGTGTTACATAACAAGTTTGTCCTATTGATATATTGTAAGATTGAATATAGTCCACCGATCTCACTATTTTACTGTCACTCCCCATCACAGGGCTGTAGCCTGGAGGGACAGGGTGGCATGCTAGAGAATGACTATGACACTACACCCAACCACTCAGAGCCAGAGGAGACTGCGTAAGAACTTTTCATATTTTAACTCCATATTCACTGTAGGAATCACAGTGGTTTCATCATAGTCCTAGCCATGGCATGTTTCCAGGCAACATGAACACCGTCATGTCGCTGAATTTGTATTTTTTTAACATTGGAATCAGAATAATGACTGTGAGTGATCAGCAGTGTTTGTACAGATACCAAACAATTTTTTTTCTAGCATTTTTTTTTCTTTAAGGCAGCAGAGTTAGTGTGGTGAAAGGTCTGATTGCACTAGAATAAGCTAACATATTACAGGACTTTGCACTTTTGTTTGAAGTAATCTGTTAGTAGTAAAAAATAGTAAGGAA
>OMKZ01052636.1:3789-18691 GCA_900302535.1 Neoniphon sammara
CAATTATGTACAAAAACAAATAGGATGGATGTTGACCTTAGCGTCTCCAGTTTGCTTCCCTTCAGTCCAGCAGAGAGAAGTGTTATCCCTTCATCTTTCAAGTTGTTGTCACTCAGGTCGAGCTCTACAAGCTGGGATGAACTGACACCTTTTGCAAGAGTGCCACAGCAGTTTTTTGTGAGTTTACATCCGCTTAGACTGCAAGGGGAAAGGTAAAATGACAACAGATGCAAACTGTCAACTGAAAATGTTCCTGTATATTGTAATTAGACCTATGTCAAACAGCATTAGAAAATAATTATTTGTGTTCGATTTAACGTTCTTGGAGTATACGGTTAGTTGGGCTCCAATAATCTCATGTAAGTTGTCAACCAAAGAAAAGTATACTAAATTAACTTAACTGTGATATTCCAATTTTTATGACAGTATTGACCTATAAGGCACACACCACCTTTCTGATGCTCTATGCAGGTTAAAACAAATGTGAAACATTTTTAGCAAATGCTTTCTGGCATAGATCTGGAAATGAAATCAGGTGACTAACATCTGAAATAAGAAAATACCTTGATCACAATATTTAGTCTTTGTATAAAGAATAGCCAAATAGAATTCAGTATCGTTAACCCATCTTGTAGCACCTTTGATTTCTTTTTCCTCATTACTAGGAGACCTTACTTCATTAGAGCATCCAACCTTATTACAGCCTAATGTCTGTATTTTTAAAAAGATGCTCACTTTGCCACTCGGGATGCTTTGACAACGGGCAGCAGCCTCAGGAGAGCTTCCTCTGACCTGCTGTATTTGCTCAGCTCAAACACACTCAACTCTTCCTCTGAAGTCAGTAACACAAAGCCCAGAGTGGCCCACTGAGCTGGTGAGAGTTTGGTTCTGTGCAAAGAGCCTGAGCTCAAGTAGCTCTGAATCTCCTCCACTAGAGAGTGATCATTCAGTTCATTCAGACAGTGAAACAGGTTGATGCATCTCTCTGGGGATGTTGTATCCCTGATTTTCTCCTTGATGTATTTAATGATCTCTGGCCTCGTCTTCTGGTTTGTTCTGTTCTTGGTCAACAGATTTTCCAACAGAGTCTGATTGGATTCCAGCGACAGGCCCAAAAGAAAGCGTAGGAAGATATCAAAATGACCGTTCTCGCACTGCAAAGCCTTTTCCACTGCAGCTTTGTAGAGGATGAGTGTTGATGAGTCTCTGGAAAAAAAACGCCTTGAGATGGAAGACTTTTTAACCAATACGTTTTCATTGTCATTGTTGAAAGTAAGAAAAACATACAACGCAGCGAGGAACTCCTGAACACTCAGATGCACAAAGCAGAACACCTTTTCCTTGCAAAGTGTCAGTTCCTCATTGAAGAGCTGTGTGTAGATTCCTGAGAACGCTGATGCCTCCGTGACTTTTATACCATTCTGCACCAGGTCTTTCTCATAGAAGATCAGGTGGCCCTTCTCCAGCTCTTTGAAGGCCAACTTACCCAATGACAGGAGGTTATCCCTTGAATGGAGAACCTTTGACTCTCTTCTTCCATGCAGCCTCATGTTCATGCTCTCCTCATGCCTGGCCAGGAAATGTATGTACATCTGAGTAAGCGTCTTGGGTATGTCTTTACTGTCTGCCGTTGCCAGTTTCTTCTCAAGAACTGATACCGCCATCCAACAGAAGACCGGTATGTGGCACATGATGTGAAGACTCCTGCAGGATTTCACGTGGGAGATTATTCTTTTTGCCAAGTTCTCATCACCAATTCTCCTCCTCAGGTACTCCTCCTTCTGGGAGTTGTTGAACCCTCGCACCTCTGTCACCAGGTCAATGCACTCGGGGGGGATCTGATTGGCGGCTGCTGGTCGGGACGTTACCCAAACGAGAGCGGAGGGAAGCAGACTTCCCCTGATGAGGTTTGTCAGAAGCACATCTATCGTGGTCGGCAGGGTAGCATCAGACAATATTTCGCTGTTGTGGAAGTTGAGAGACAGGCGGCTCTCGTCCAGGCCGTCCAAGATGAACAGCATTTTGTACTTGTCATTTTTGAAGATTCCTGAGTCTTTTGTTTCAGGGAAAATGACAGCAAGGAGCTCTGCTAAACTTAGGACTTTCTTTTTCATCAAATTCAGCTGTCGAAAGGAAAGTGGAAACACAAAGTCCAGATTCTTATTAGCATTATCCTCAGCCCAGTCTAAAGTGAACTTATTGGTAGATACTGTTTTTCCTATGCCAGCAACCCCCCTTGTGATCACGGTTCTTAGCGGTCGGTCTTGTCCCACTACAGGAACAAAGATGTTGTTGCACTGGATTGGTCTCTCCAGTGTCGTTTTTATCCTGGATGCGGTCTCAATCTGTCTCACTTCATGCTCATCATTGACTTCACCACTTCCTCCCTCAGTGATGTAGAGCTCTGTGTAGATCTTATTTAGGAGTATTTTGTGTCCTTGTGTCATCGTCCCCTCAAGCAAGTGGCTGAACTTGTTCTTCAGGGTAAATTTAAGTTTCTGCTGACATTTTGTAATCTGATCATCTGAAAGAGGAAATGCAGTGATTATTCTGATGTTTTGCTTTTCGCATGTCAAATATTCTAAGTAGAGATTATTTTCTTTTATAACTCACTGTTGGCCTGCAGAGTAGCAGGAGTGTCTGCAATGGCATGGTTATATGAGGCTTGTGATGGAAAGATAAAGAAAAAGATTACAAAGAGTGATCTTAAGACAGCACATATAATGGTTTCAGTTTCCATTACTCCCCCATCCACTTTGCTTTGACTCATTTCCATCTACCTGGGTCTGTGGAATTGATACTGATGATGACTGAACCACCAATATGGCAACCACTGATGGCAGGAGCCACCACAGTGGCTCCATTCTTGGCGGTGCAGTTGATGTGTGGTGAATGGACAGCGGGCTGAATAAGAGGAACTGATCCTGGGAGAGACCAGAGAAGTACATTTTAGCAGCTTTCAATTTCCCAGTGTCCACTATTTGAAACCAGTGAGTCTTCAAAATGATAGAGCAAAATAAAAATAAATTCTGATACTTTTTCAATGCTTTTTAATGTGTCAACAAAACACATATATGCATTGTAAATTAAATGTCTTATATGACTGAATTTTTAGCCTATGAACATTTACTGTTTTAGAAATGAATTTATGTGGATCCAGTTTTTCTTATTAATTGTTTCTTTTAACACTCAGCAAGTTAATGTGTAACCCAATATCTATGATTTGAGATTACATAGTAACTGTGCCGTAAACTGTTAGCAAACTGTGACACTGTGTTCACAGTAACTGTGTAGCAGTTATTCATTTTCATTGGAATGACTTTTAACATAATATTCCCATTAAAATGTCATCTCATAGCCTAGCATGTTAATTGTACTTATTTTCTTAATATGATATGGAAGTCTTACCTGGACAGTCTTCATCTGTCTTATCAACTATACTGCTCTGCTCCATTTTTTTCCTCACAGTTCCTATTTCATCATATGTGCATTTTCCTGTCCATTTATCCCGCTCCGCAGTGTTCATGTTGGAAACAGGAGGGAAACGTTCCCCACCCAGTCCTAGCACATCACAACAAAATCAAGGTCAGCCTCAATAAAAGACTTGAGGTTGCACAAACAAACCTAAATGCTCTTTCAGTTTAAGGACAACTGTGTTCAGTATATGAAAATCTTCATATGCAGCAGCAAATAAAGATATGAAGGGAATTTTTACCTACCTCAATAAGGTGCTGTCACTGCTGCGACTGCAATGTGATTTTTACACCGACAGTGTCTGCTCATACAGTAAGTAGACTCGTGTATACACACCTCCTTTGCTTCCTGTCTGAGCTTCTTGCTAATGTGAGAGAGCACAACAGGAAGTCTGTGGTGTGTCTACAATTTATTACACAACCAAGAAAAACTGCTTCAGTAGATATTGGTAGATAATGATTCATGGCTGAATTGTGCTTGATAAAAACTCAGAAAATTTACAAATTATAGCCGTATCTTTTGTTTTCCTTTCATTTAAAATCAGGGTTGTTTGTGCGATGGTTTAGAATCACATGAAAAGCATCGTGTGAGTAATCACTTCAGTAATTATATCACCTAAACTTTTTCAAAGGACATGAAGCAGTATTTGGTATATCAGGGTTTCATCTGAGCACATCACAAGAGGAACAACAGGTCAATAGAAATTTTCACTTTACAACATGTAACCTTTGGATGAAGCAGACTGTAAAAATCATATCATAAAAAATGTCAGTAGACATTAATAAGGCATTAATTTTCCTTATCAGTAGAGGATAAAGATATTCTTGGCCTGGTCCCTCCTCTTCCTTCTTTGTTGATGCTTATTTTTTAGTTAAACAGTTCAGTTAATCCAAAAAACAACTAATACATGTTTTTGGAAATCTTTATTTCTTGTTATTTCTTAGTTAGTTCTTGTTCTTATTGTGGTGATCTAGACAGTTGATAAGCCTCAGCCATCCATGTTTGTCCCACCATAGAAAAGTAATTAACATGCAAAAATAATTGCAAATCCACAAAGGTCTGAAAACACCGCCAAACAAAATATGAATCTAATACAATATATTAATTTGTAGGTTAGCACTGCTGGTTTATTTGTAAAAATTTTAATGCTTTCAAACTAAATGAAGAATCATGCTATGACAAACATCACATAGGACCCGACAAACATACAAAACATAAGTCAACATAAGGGCATCTGACAGTTAAATCATGTCATGTTAATCACCACAATATTTTTACACTTCTGTTGAAAGCTGTGGACTCTTGGTTGTTGTAAATTTCTCTTGCAAAGTCATGGCATGACAAAAAATGACTATGGTACAAAGTGGCCTTTTGTCTCATTAGACAGCAGACATGAGAAAGAATCAGCCGATGCACATACAGCCTCCACTGGGAATATGTCACTGTGAGAGAGACCTCTGAGTCAAAGAAGTGTTGCAGTTTCATATAATTCAAAACAGAAGTAAGCATCTTCCTTGTCCTCCATGTTGTACAGGTCTACAGGACAAATGAGATCACCAAGACTCATTACTGTTCAGTTTACTGACAAGAGAGGAAATCTGCATGAATTGTCTCATTTTGCAGCACACAACTTACCGTTTTTTGTGCTCATTAACCACTTCTCCATGACTCTGACCTGCAGGTCTTCTGCATGTTCAGCCACATTTATCTCTGCTCGTGGTAGGAGCTGTGGATCTGACAGTGCACTCTGAGTTCTGCATAGAAATAAAGACACAACTTTATTGTTAACACAGGCTCAAAACCACAACAAACAGAAAGAAAACTGCACTACATACCTTTCCAATTTAGTCTTTACATTCTGCAAAGAAAATTAAAAAATGCATGTAAGTCGTTGCATTACTTTGTAAGACATTTTCTCATAAAGGCTGTTCCTGCATCTTCTTATTTACCTGCACAAACGATTTGTCAGCTCCTAAATCTTCAATGTCTTTCAGCGTGTCAGAGAGCGACAGTGCATCTCTGCTCATTTCTTCAATCTTCTGCATCAAAAGTGTCTTCTTCGTCTCCTCTTGTTTTAGTGCTGCTATCCTGGTTTCTTCCTCCTCCTGAAGAAACAGACGAAGCCTCTCAAAGTCGTTCTTTATCTTCCTCTCTGCTTCCTGGGAATGAATCTGTGGGTCATGCAAAGAAAAACGTCTCATTCTCCTCACTGCTTACTGTGGTTGAGATTTGACTGATTTGACTCATTAGTTGCTTACTGACCTTAATGCCTTTAACTGATGCTTCACAAAATTCTTTAATCTTTCCAAAAGCTTCCCGCTTCTCTCTGACAGGCTTTGGGAGAGTCTGAAGTAAAACAGAATTCTCTCTTGAATATGTTGAGGAGAAAACATTTTATAATGGGGCTAATCGCAAAAGTTTAAGTCAACACATGATGCTGTTGACAGTTTGAAGGTATGAAAAAGAAGGTTGTCACAGAAATTACAAACACACAGGAGCTGATGAACCTAAACCTCAAATCAGGCTTGGTTCGATTGTCCTCGATATTGAGCTAAATCAAGCCACACCACAATGTAGACATCAATGCTGATTCAAATTAAAATACTGCACAAAGAACTAGTTCCATAAAATGGACATCGTGCATGAATTTCCATTGTCCAGCCTGAACCCAGAATGCAGCCTATAAGTGTCTAATGACACTGACTTTAAAACATCCATGTTAGAAACATACATATAGGCTAAGGTTAAATTTAGCAGTATTTTGACGTATTTCCCTCATAATATTAAATGTATTTGAGCAAACTGAATTCGGTAGCTAATGGCATCCCACCTGATGTGGCTGTGGAACTTCTCTGTGTTCTTCTGGTGGATTTTTGTCACTTCTTTTTTCTTTGAAGTTTTCACTCAAATTCTTCAGAGAAAAGTTAATGGAAGGTGTGATTTCAGGTAAGTGCTGCTTGCAAAGTGGACACTTGCGATAGACTGTTGTTTTCCAGTAGCTGTCTATGCAGGCCTTACAGAAACTGTGGCCACACTGCAGCACAACAGGCTCAGTGAAAACGTCAATGCAAATCCCACAGATAAAATCCTCTTCTTTGGAGAAATCCTCACAGTCTTTCTCATGAGAGAGAGTGGAGGACACGTTCTCAGACGACTGTTGTCTCTCATGTCTGAGTGCAAAATCCTCTTGGATGGAGAAATCCTCACACTCCTTCTCATGAGAGACAGTGGAGGACACATTCTCCGACGACTGTTGTCCCTCATGCCTGCGTGCATTGGCTGAAAATCAGACAAGACAATGAAATATTCTTACTATTCTGCAATCGTGGATTACTATCGGCAATAACTTGACTTGTGCCATTCAAGGAAAAGTGTGATGATTCTAATTTCATTCACACAGTGCACATTTTCTTATGGAAAGAAAAATTGTATTTTCCATGACACCCAACTGCAAATATAGCATCTTAACTGAACAGCTCAGATTTTTTGAATCCTCCACAGGGGATTTTGGTGATTCATTTTCAAAGACCTTAACCCGCTGTGGAGTTGACTATATTCAAATGTTAATTCAAACGTGAAGACAGTGTGTAGTGGTAAACAACAGAAAAGACAGTGCAGAGAGGGGAAGAGGCAATGGTCAAGGAGACAGGAAGATTCAAGCCCACAGTGTTCACAAGTTACCTTCAACTAACTTGCATGCGAGGTGAGAACTTTTCATTCTGAATAAGATATCCTGTGTAATCTCCACAGCATCTTCCCCATAAACTTGCATCATTTTATCCACAGTGTCTTCTAGGTCAGCTGTCTCCAGATGGCTCCTCTGGATGGGTTGGGCTCCATCTCTCTGGTGCTCGACCAACAACCACTTAAATCTCTTCAGCTCCTTGGTACCCAACTCCTCCAGATAATCTAGCAGCAGTTTTGGGATCCGCACAGGAGTACCCATTTTTCATTTGCAGCAAGTGCAAATGCTGTTCAGTTTACCCTCTCTGCTCCGGTGTTATAGGGTGTGTGATCACATGGTTAACAGAAAGTCCCTTGTGTTTCCACAGATAAATTGCTCAGGAGTATGCGTGTAAGGTGTGTTGCTCGACTTCATTTATGGCCAAGATAAGATGGAGAACCCAGTTAATCAGTGACTGTACAGGGCAAAGTAAAACAATGTCTGGGAAACTTAGTGCCTGACCTGAACTTCACTCTGTTGAATGTCAGTAGCAGCAGGTTCCAGGCTGTCCTAAAGTTTAGGTTAAAAGAGAAAAAAAACTCTGAAGGAAAATGAGATGGCCAAATTAAGTTATGGAACCAAATGAATTCTTCTTTACTTTTCTAATATAACATCCTCACCTGAACAGCCCTCACCTGTCTCATCAGCCACACTATTCTGCTCCATTTTTCTCTCCACAGCTCTCACTTTGTCATATGTATTCAATTTTCTCTTCATTAATCCCACTCACCTGGACTTTGGAAATAGGACGGAAACTTTCCCTACACTTTCAGTCATTCAGCTCCATCAGAACAAATTCATGCTCTTCCAGTTTCAGGATGACTTTGTTCAATAAATGCTATTTTTATATAGAGCAAATCAAAATCAATATCAATAAATAAGAATAAGCAGATTGATGTTCACAGATATCATTCACATGTAGCTCCTTGTTTCCTGTCTGATCTTCTTAGCAATGAGAGAGAGAACAGCCACAGCCACAACAGGAACCTTGTGGTTCGAGTCTCACTATTTTCACATGATATCTTTACACTAGTCAGAGTTTTTAAAAGACAGATTAATTTAACACAAAATATGAAAAAGCTCCAATAGATGTGCTGTATTGATTCATAACCGAATTACATATAATAAAAAAAAACTATCTCTTGATTTCCTTTTGTTTATAATCACACATTGATCTTGTTTGCACAACAGTTCAGAATCACATGAAAAGCATCATGTGAGTAAATCACCTTAAAATTTGATCACCTACATTTTTCAAAGGATATGGAGCAGCATTTGGGTTTTGTCTGAGCACATCACAAAAGGGACATCGGGTCAAGAGAAATTTTACTTATACGTGTTACCTTTGGACAGAGCAGACTGTAAAAACCATGTCATAAAAATGTCAGTAGACATTAATAAAATGTTCATTTCCCTTATCAGTAATGGAAAAAATATTCTTTGTTTGGTCCCTCCTCTCCTTTCTCTGTTCTCTGTTGACATTAATCATTATCATTCTGGTAATTAAGCCTTAATGCAATAATAAAAGTTATTTTATATTAAATCATGCGCTTAGATTTTAAGACATCCCCAACACTTAAATGACTCGTCTCCCCTGCTTAGTGTTTTGCATGGTGAGACCTGTCTGGTTAACAAACAGGATCACCAGTGTCTTAGAGTCAAACTGGACCAGTGAACCTCTGATTTAAATGTGCAGATTTCAGTTTTAATGATGCAACTAAAATGATCTGCGTCACAAAACCAGAACAGCAGGGCTGTGCTTACAAATCCCATCCCTAGCAGTGTTTAGCTGTCGCCACTAGGAGACTCCAAGTCAAATGAACAGCAGTGAAACTGTAATTTGTCTAAATGTCTGTCTTTCTAAATGCTGAGTCGCCGTTTAAGAGATGTGCTTATTTTTATGTATGTATGTATGTGTTTGTTTGTTTGCTTGTTTGTTTGTTTGTTTCTATGGTTATTTCTCAGTTAAACACTTCAGTTAATCAAAGGAGAGGTTGGTTGTGAACAAGGCTGATGAAAATGGTTTTGAAAATGTTTAGGTCTTTTAAAACAAAATATGAATCTAATAAAATACATTAATTTGTAGGTTAACACTGTTGGTTTATTTCTAAAAATGTTAATGCTTTCAAACTAAAAAAAAGAAATCTGACAGTGAGATGAGATGATTTCAATTGTTTCTAATGCAGTTTCACTTGTTAAGTATAAACATGTTGAAATAAGACAGAATAAGGTAGATCAGCCCACTAGTATCAAGAAAATGACAGTTGATTAAAAAGATGCTGGAAACAAGCTGCTTAACATCAGAAACATCCCACTGGCAGATTTTTTCACTTGTTTTAAGAACAAGATTTCAATTTTTTTTTTTTTTTTGCAGTGTAAGGTTATTATAAAAAGGCTTGGAACCACAAAAAAGTGAACTACGTACCTTTCCATCTCAGTCTTAAAGTTCTGCAGACAGTAAACATAAAAAAGCATTAGTAGTCTTTGAATTACTTTATATCAATTAGACATTTTCTTCCTGGATCTTCTTATTTACCTGCATGAATGAGCTGTCAGCTCCTAAATCTTGCGTTCCTTTTAACGTGTCAAACAGAGAGCGACAGTGCATCTCTGCTCATCTCTTCAATACTTTGCATCATGAGTATCTTCTTGTCTCCTCTTGTTTTAGTGCTGCTATCCTGGTTTCTTCCTCCTCCTGCAGAAACAGACGAAGCCTCTCAAAGTCGTTCTTTATCTTCCTCGTCACGCAAAGCAAAACGTTTCATTCTCCTCACTGCTTACTGTGGTTGAGATTTGACTGATCAGATTCAAAACATGTGTGGTTTATCGTTGTTTACTGACCTGAATCCAATCAATCGATGCATCACAAAATTGTTTAATCTTTGCAAAAGCTTCCTCCTTCTCTTTGACAGGCTTTGGGAGAGTCTGAAATTAAACAGAATTCTCCCTTGAATATGTTAAGGAGAAAACAGCTCATAATAGAGCTAATCACAAAAGTTTAAGTCAATAGATGATGCAAACAATTTGAAGAATGAAGAAGAAAGTTGTCACAGAGACTTCTAACACGATATTGTTGCACACAACACTACAAATAACATCACATCAGCAGCAAAATTATCTTCTACATTAAGATAAGCCACATACACATCAATAGAGACATCAATGCTGATTATAAAAATAAATAAATAAATAAAATTAATTACTGGAAAAAAATAACCAGTTCCAAAAATGGACATTAAGAATGAATTTCCACTATCAGATTGAGCTCCAAAATGTGACCAACAAGTATCTAATAACACTAACTTTCAAACATACACATAAGAAAAATACATATAAGATGAAGTTTTTTCATTATCTGCAATATTATATGTAATGTATTTGAGCAAACTGATTTCATGGCAGCCCACCCGACATGGCTGTGGATCTTCTCTGTGTCCTCCTGATGGATTCCTGTGACTTTGGTTTCTTTTGTAGATTTCACTTAAAGTCTTCAGTGTGAAGTTAATGGGAGGCTCGATTTCAGGTAAGGCTTTCTTACAAACTGGACACTTGCGAGAGATAGTCTGTCTCCAGTGGTTGTGTACACAGGCCTTACAGAAGCTGTGGCCACACTGCAGCGTAACAGGATCAGTGAAAACTTGATAGCAGAGTGAACATTCATAATGGTCTTGGACAATAGTCTCACATGACTGTTGTCCCTCATGTCTGTCTGCAAAATCCTGTTGGATGGAGAAAATCTCACATCTCGCTTCTTGAGAGACCATGGAGTTTGCCCCCTCCTTTGCAGTGTGTTATATAGCATACAATCACGAGTGACAGAAAGTCTCTTGTATTTCTCAAAAATAGACTATGCAGACAAACCAGATATTCAGGTGTAAGTATGTAAGATATGCGTGTGCTCCCCTTTGTGTGTATGGCCAGGTTCTAGTTAAGTCTTAGAAACCAGTTGTTCACTGTCTTTACAGTGAGTGTGGAGAAGTTATTATTGTACCTGGCTGATAGCTGAATTTCAGTCTGTTGAATGCGAAGAGCAGCACGATCCCATTTGCTTTGGGTTAAAAAACAAATGAAAAAAAAAAACTAATGAGTTTTACCAGCTGATGCATCTCATTTAAGTGACTGATTTGACTGAACTGATTAATACACCCAAACATATTTTTTAAGTCCATAGATTACATGTTGGGGCAAAGCTATTATCTGACATTGATCATCAATATCTCTACCATAGAAAATGAGATACTTAAGTTACTTATATTCCTACAAAAAAGACTACCCTAATTTGTTTTAATGTTGTGCTATCAAGCATTTTGTCACATGTTGACATTCAGTGAAGTGAAATCTCACTTTGGAACTGTGGCATAATCATCACATTAAGTTAACCTCTCCTAAATAGAAAGACAAACTCAAAAGATCCAGATGTGCACCAAAATAAAAGCTCAACCATCCAACAGAAATGTAATGTTCTTACTGTTTTTTAATGCAGTGAATCTTTCTTCAACATTTATTTATCCAATGTTTATTTGATGGAGACAGATAGAATAGTGTGATGTCACTTGTATATAACATTTACAGCAATATCCTAATTTGCAATGTTTGTCTTGTTCGTCTTGCAATGTTTGTGTCTTTGGTCTCTGGCTGCTCTAATATATAATTTTATAGAACAGAAATACTCAATGAACTCATTATTAAAGCTGCGACATGCTGCAGTTGTGCCTGTTGAACAGATGGTGGAAGCAAAGTTCAAGTTCTGGTGTGCTGCTCTCACAGGTTCCATATGAAACAGGGTTCAGCTGAAAGGGTATTTCAGAGGCAGATGCCAGTACATCTTTTTTTAAACTTCTTGCCAGAATGGAAAAGTCTCTTAAATGGCATTTAGACTACAAAACATACAAATTATTCTCTGAAACCCAGAATAACAAACTAACAAACAAATAAATAAAAAAAGCTTCCAATAAGGCTTCCAATAGATACCTAGTGTAGTACTGATCAATTATACAGCAATACGTAATCAATCCATCATTTAAGAGATTGATAGCACCAACTGGCAGATGTCCGATTTTTACTAAAAGGTGAATATTGGCTCAGTATATCTGCAAAACGATCTGGGCTGACCTTCATTTTCTATGGTGAAAAATCATTATGTTAACTCTATCATCCAGTATCTCTAAAATGTGGAGGATCAACTATTAAAAAAAAAAGTGTTATTATTATGTAAACCAAGAAAATGTATTTTAATTTCATGCAATCAACCATTTTGTAAAGTGTAACTTTTTCCCCCAAATGGTTTCTGTCTCATTTTGGATCAAAAGTCCTAAGATGCTGAGCAATCAAAGGAATATACACACCTTAATCTCACTGTGACAAACACATTAGGTTTGGAGTATCTTGGGATGACACTGGAATAAGTGAAGGAAATTGCTGTCTTTTGGCCTCACAAAGACACCGGCAGTATCTGTGTTTTACCAGGTGGAGAAATTTAAGCATATCATTTGAAACTCTGGATTGTTCATCTCTTTATAATCATCCAGAGCACAATCTGAGTGCACATGAGCGCCAAAACAGGATTTTTGCAGTGTGTGGCTCAAGAAATGAATGTTTATTTTGTTATTTATCCGGGGAAGGCTGACTGAGCACACTGGCTTTTTATCGGCAACACCCTGCTTCGCGCTCGTACAGCCACACACACCAACAGCTGGAAGCTGCCCAGCACAACCACAGTGGCAGGCTGTTGACTGCTCAGCAGTTCCAGCAGAGCAGTTGGGGGTCAGTAACTTGCTCCAGGGCATCACGACGGTAGTTGTTGAGGGAGGAGAGAGCGTTACTCATTCACTTCCCCCAGTCGGATGATTTTCCAAAGCAGTGTATTACCATCGTCAGAAAAGAACGGGAGTGTTATGACTCAGCTCTTGGCCAAGTCCACCCTCTCAGTTGTGATGATGTAACAGATGGCATATTCACCCAACCAGTGCTCTTATTACTCACAACAAAGTAAATGTATCACAGTTCCTGGAGGACTGATTGTACAATTAGTCTATTCTGGACACCAACAGAACTTCAGTCCGCCGTGTGAGTCTGCTCCGAATAGAAATGTGATACTTTTGTGTTGCAGATCACACCACGGGACTGATTTTCTCAGCTCCAAAAAAAAAAAAAAAAGGGGTGGAATGTAAGAAATGTAGGCACCAGCCCAACACGGATATTTGGCTGCTAACTTCATACCGTCTCTGCTGGCCCCCTTTCAAATTCTGACTAATGAAGAGAATTTTCACATCAACCCCTTCTGAGAAATGCAAGCATGCGGCTCACAGCCTACAGCTCTGTATGGTAGGTTTGTGAGGTTCAGCTGAGGGAGTGAAACACACAAATCCAATTCAAGAAGCGTCCAATCAATCATTACTCCATTTCAGAGCCCATAGGAACTACCTGACCAGCATAGTTACCTAGCTATCAGCATGTATCCATATTATTATGCATAGTATCCATATTAGTACTTGCTAACAGACAGGATAGTCCCACATCCCACAGACTCTTGCCATTTCAGAAGTGCTGTGTTTTTCACAGTGGGGTGGGACGTGAAGACCGAACGCTGTCAGTCCAAGTGGCTGCCATCTTTATTGCACCTAGTCCACCGCAATCTTGAGGAGGAAGTTGATAAGCAGCGCTGGCCTGCTGTCCCCTTTGTGAGCGTCCACACTGAGAAGCAGCTTCCCTGTGAAAACAAGCCACGCTAAAGTCAAAGTCAGCTAGCGGTCGTGCTCCTTGCGAACAAGAATCGCAGTGACACAGTAGAACCTGAGGCAAGACAACTCAATATGACACTGCCAAACACACACACACACACACCCTGCACAGTGCATTGCGTAATGGCCTCCTCTGATTTGATGTATAATTAATGCAAGGTAGCCCAAGACGATGAAGACGGCATTAGGTCTGACAGTAATAATATTACTGTATGGAAAATCACACACAGACATGCTCCCTTTCATCTCTCCCTCTGTCGCTCTCTCTCTCTCTTTCACATGCACACACACACAAACACACACACACTTTCCCTCCCTCACTGAGTGCTGATTTCAGCTGAAACCGTCCCACTTTCTCTTCTCTCTGCCTCCCTTCCTCTCTCGCTCCTCTTGCCTCCTCTGCTCCTCTGTCTTTCATCAAGTGGGCAAGGCGTAGTGTGTGGTTGGGGTGAGATAACAAAGGCTGAGGAGTTCACCATTATATAACGGCTGTGGAGGCTGAGGAGGAGGAGGAAGAGGAGGAGAGGCAGCAGGGTTAGCACGTAGGAAAGGCAGGGCAAGAGAGGGCCAGTAGCCTACATTGCAGTGCTCATTCGTCTGCTACTTCACACTGCACAACACACGAGCATGTATAACACACACACACACACACACACACACACACACACACACATCCCTCCCTTTCCATCTCTCCATCACGGATTCAGCAGGCAGCACTCGCAGATATGGACTTATAATATTTGAACTTTTCAGTGTTCCAACTTTGTGATCCCACGCGACAACCACGCATTAAGATATTCAAGTGAAACCACCTCACTTACTCGCATTATCTTTCTCTCTCTCTGTTTCTGAATTTGTCTATCTATTGTTCACTGTCCCATCTCTGGGGTTGATTTCTCAGTAGGCTGCCCCACACGCACGCACACACACACACACACACA
This sequence comes from Neoniphon sammara, assembly GCA_900302535.1. Classification (NCBI taxonomy): domain Eukaryota; kingdom Metazoa; phylum Chordata; class Actinopteri; order Holocentriformes; family Holocentridae; genus Neoniphon; species Neoniphon sammara. The sequence continues at coordinate 18,669 of OMKZ01052636.1, forward strand.
CACACAGCTCCAGGCAAAATCAG
>OMKZ01052637.1:0-16169 GCA_900302535.1 Neoniphon sammara
GCGTACAAAAGCCACAGCAAGTCAGACACAGGCTTTTGTTAATGAACTTGGAAGATTACCAGATCTGAAAATTAACTGACAGTGTTGCTGGTTTCTTTCCCCTCGTGTGCCTCTCTCCAGTGTTTTTTTTTTCCCTGTTAACCCACCAGAGAGAGGAAGAGTGAGGGTTGGGAGAAGGCGGAGGAAATATGTTGTTTTGTTTATGTGGGCCTCTTCTCTTCTGATTCCTCTCGGCTTGGTTATGCTGCTGTAAAGGCTGTTAGCCTTGAGTCTCAGGGCAGAACTACTCAACAGGAGGCTGGCTGTATGGGGAAACTGGCAAGTGTTTCACTGTGGAAAGTGTTGCACAATGGAGAGCTGGCCCCACTACATCAAGAGCCATTAGCGCGAGGCAACTGGGGACAAAGCATCAGGAAATCTAAAAATGCAAATGACATCCCGGGCACATAATGCACGCAAACCGAAGCATGGCACTATGAAAACGCCATGTGCAAGCCATTTAAATTCACTGTGACTTTTACAAAAGCAGGTAAAATGTGAGTAGTTCAACATTTCATTCCATATTCACTGTCTTTTCATAATAAGAGCTGCTATACATCCTCCCCGCTTGCCGCTTTGCACGAAGAGGCTCCGTGGCTGTAATTGACGACATGTCACGTATGGCCCGTGACTTAATTGGACGCTTGAACTCTCAAACAGCATTTGAAGTGCAATTTAGAGTCCATCGGAAAAACCCAGCGCTCGTCAAATACCAACTGGACAGCGCTGGAATGGTGGCACTGGAATTTAACCATGCAGCAGTTAAGTGATTGAGTTAACGGCGTGGCACCGTTAATTTTTAGGGTCCCCTTTGAAAACGATCTTCTGCTGTTCATTCGCCGCTGCCCGCATGGCCCCTGTAGCCATTTTCTGCCTGGCTGCCCTTAATTCTGATCTGCAGCCACCTAGCTCACAGACTACAGAGAGCTACACAGGCAGAATATTCCCAAGGTGGGCGCAGGGAGAGGAGATTGAGGATTGATAGCTCAGATACGCAAAAGCGCTAAAATTTCAAGCGTGGAATGCAAAATGAGAGTGAGAAGAGAAAAGTTGGTGGTATTGGATTTTCAGCAAATTGAATCAAACCAGAACTAAGCTCTGCCACGTCACCACTGCAGGATAAATGCAATTGTTGCATAAATAACTCCTGTTGTCATGTTAGAGCCTCTTATTTGCTCACCGTCAATCATTACATTGATGTAATGACTGATGGATTGATTGCATGATCAGTGTGTGTAACTCACTTCAAATGAGTGCTGCTTGACTGCAATGAGTGCTATTTTCCTAATTCACTGTACATATACTATATATATTGTGAAGCCTGCACTCACATTATATATCTAGGTTGAGCTGGCCATCTTTGTCTATGCAGACTTACTTACTTGTACTTTTACATACCAAACAGCCAATACATTTATTGTGAACAAGCTGCAAAATGATCCAAAAATTACAACCATCATCCCGGTGACCCAATTTAGTTTGGTTTAGTTTAGCTTAGTTCAGTTAGTATTAACAGGTTTAAAAAAAAAAAAAAAGCATGCATGTAAAGATGCATGAATCTGTATGAATCTCGTGGATTTCTTTGTTAAATAAAAGTTAAATACATAAAAATCAATAAATATATTTAATGTAAAATGGCAGATGGTCCATTTAAGCAAGGACCATTTAGAGGGAATTGATAAAATAAAAAAAAAGGGGGAATAGGCACGTAATTTGATAATTGAGTCTACATGGTTCTCGGTAGTCCAATTCCTTGATAAATTATATGCTTAATTCTACATTTTTTGTCAGTTGACTCTAAACGTTCTCACATCAACCTTCTGCAATTTTGCATTGTGCACATTTAACTGTATATGCATTTAAAGCGAAGAATAAAGACATCAAAGGGAATATGGGAAAGCATGAGGGATGTCATATTTATTTGGGGGCAAATACATTTGAAGTAAGTATAAACTGATTACACATCTCATTTCCTCCTCCTCTCTAGCCTCCACTTCCCTCTCTTGTCCTGCTCTCCTCTCCTCACCAGCTAATAATTTTAGACACTCGCGAGTCTCATAACCCCTGGGGAAGGCTGGGGCTCCGCCGTCAAGGGATTATTCAAGTTTGGGGAATAATGACCCCCCTTATCTGTCTGCGGCTCTGTGCAGCGGCTCCTCTCGGGCCCTGTCAGTTCCAGGCCCTCCAGTTTGGATGGATCTATCAATGGAGATCCCTCCCTCGCCATTACACGCTCTTCTTCATCTCACTTTCCCCGCCTTCTGCCCTTTCCGGCTGATAATGCCTCATTGTGGAAACAGTAAAGAGGGGGGAAGTTATCTCACGTTCACCTGGGGTCATTTTTTGGGGGGATTTTCTTCTGCTAATGGCTCGCTCTATTTTGCTCCCCTCTGTCTGTGGTCTTGTCCTCTCTCTCTCTCTCTCTCTCTCAGTCTCACTGTATCTCGCTCTCTTTCTCTCTCTGTGGTGCGTCAGGATAATAGGCTTCATCTGCGAGCAGTGGTCTAATTTTAATTCCTTTTATCCCAGCTAGTCCAGCCACTGTACATCTGTAAATGCGTTTAGAACTATTGTCCATTCAATGTCAATTGAAGTTAATTGTCCATTGACTTCTTCACCTCCTCCATACACTTATTACTGCCTCCATGAAGGGATTATCTCATTCTGAACTACTGCTGTGGCTGAGGGTCTTAATGCCAGTTGGCCAAGTAGTTGGGACAAAATCGGCTTTGGGTGTTTCTTTAGTTTATTACACTGTTTACCGGTGCTGGCATGTCAAGTTTTACACAGTAATACACAGTATTCCTGGTGAAGGTGTAAAAATGTGTGATCACCATTACATTTACATCACTCAATCATCAATTTGTGCTCTCTCTGTGTGTTTGATTGATGGTTTATTTGTGTGTCTTGCACATTAAAGTGCTCAACCCGCAGGAGCTGGTAAGACAGCAAAGACAAAATGCAATGGTGAAACAAAACCTCATCACAAAGTAACGGATTATTACACAAACTGTATATTAAACAAAGTACTTTAACTCCTCTCCCAAGCTTCACAAGTAAAAACAGTTTGCTTCCTTCCTGTACCACAACTCAGGTTTCTCATAATCATCCAACCAAAGGAAATCAACAGAGATGGAGACATTTTCATAAAAAGTAAACGCCTTAAACCATCATATACAGGACAATAAAACATAGTGTCCCTAGTCTTCTTCTAAAGTGGCATTAAAGCTGCCTGTCTCTGTGGCTAATATATATACCATTGATATTAAAATATACTTCACATGAGGTTCATTAAGTTTCCAATTTTCTTTTGTACCAAATATCAAAAGAGAATTTTTGTATATACATAATAAACAGTTTATTCCTGGTATGTATTCACCACAGCATCCACCAAAGCTCCCATGTTGGGATGTGCTGGTGAGTGATTATTTAAAATCAGTCCTCATGTGGCACCAGTGGTCACTGTAATCATTCCCTAACTGTGATGCAATTCAGAAAACATCAAAATGTCTATTATACTAGTTTAGAAATGATTAGTCAATCAGTCAACCAACAGGAAATCATTTGATTATGATTTTGATAATCAAATTGTAATCATTTAAAAATCCTGAACGTTGGCTGATCACAGCTTCTCTAAACGAGCTTTCACACTGATTCAGGTTCAATTCAGGTGTGAAGTTGTTAGTTTGTTGCAGTTCTCCTTAGCTCTGGTTACTCTGTTAAGCAAACCAAACCTATTGGGCACACATTTTATAAGGGAAACAACCGTGTACTGCAACAACACACCTCAACATTTTAACCCACAATGCACTGTGTTTTGGTTCTCTTCGTATAGTTAAGTTGGATTAGGTTCTCACTTGTAGCGAAGCATACTTTGGTTCACTTGGAACCCGACAAAGCCCCAACTTTCAAGCAGATCGTTAGTTCAAATGCATGTTCCCACCTCTCCACACAACCTAAACGCACCATGGTCCCATTAAAATGAACCAAACATGATGGGTGTGAAAGCCCCCTAAGATGCTAATATTGTCTTCCTTTTCTCCTTTATTTTTTTGGCTGCTGCTCAGACTGTCATGTTTTAGTAAAGCAGGTGGACCCAAATGCAAGAGCCAGGACACATGGACTGAGGGAAAATAACTATTTAATACAAAAATAAAGCAAAAAACACAAGGAGCGGGCACAAGGAACACTGGAAACACTGGAAACACTGGAGGTAACATGGGGAAGCAAGACAAATGACCCAACAGAGAACAAAGGGAAACAACAGGTATCTATACACTGGGAACTAATACAGAACAAGACACACCTGGAGTAGGGAGGCACAAGGACCAGGAGGGAAACACTGATTGGGTAACAAGTGAGACAACGAGGGTGTGACAGGCAACAAGACCAGGGCAGGGCTGACGAGACTAACACAGGGCAGGTGTGCAGGGGAACACAGGCTGGGAAGGGCTACAGGGAAACAGGAGGGCCAAACAGAGCAGGGACAGAAAACCAAAACAAGAAACACAAGAGTCCATCAACAGAAACAAAACCCCCAAAACACAAGTCCATAACCTAAAATCCCAAACACAAAGAACACAAGAGGCCAAAACACAGAGCCATGACACAGACTAAGGAAGCAATTTGAAGACATCACTTTGGACTCTGATCACTTCCCGTCAGACTCTGGCTTTATTTTTAACACTTCATAGATTAAACAATTAATTGAAACAAATCATAGATATCGATAATGAAAACAATAGCTAGTTGCAGATCACCAGCTTCCCAGCTCGTACAGATGGATGGAGTACTGACGTGTTTGAAGTGTTGAAACGTGGAATTTCATTTGATGGTGAAAGCAGGAGAAGCAGGAGGCTCAGAGCGCCGGATGCGGCCACACAAAGGCAAGAGGCGAGGCATCAAGGGTTACGACCGAAAATCAAAGTAAAATCCAAACAAGCTCTCTCTCCTCCTCTCTCTCTCTCCTCCTCCTCCGACTTTTTAATAAACTCTTAAAGCAACTCTACAATTCGCAAACAATCACATTCTTGTCCTACTTCTTCCCCTGTGTTTATGACATTCATATTTAATGTATGTTTTGGCAAAATCAAGCTGCAGAGTCTGGATCAAGAGAGAAATATTTGAGGAATAACAGTCTGAGAGGTTTCACGGGAGGTTAGCTGTTCCAGGTAGAGCGTGGAGCAGAGGAGGATGAGTGAACAGGACAGCACATCAAAACCAGCCGGGCTCAGATGTTAGTCGGGGGTCTTCAGCCGATTCTTTTCAAGGTGTTTGTTTGCTGGTGGGGATGCCTTCACTTCTTTTTACCTCTTGGTTGTCTTACTGGGAAAAGACTGAGATAAATCCTCATTCTGCACAAAAAAAGTGAAACAAATTTTAAAAATGATCATCTCCTTGTGTCCGTGCAGTAATCAAAACCGTCTCTTTAAAGAACAAAGATGAAGTGCTCAGTCTTGGTCCTGAAAACAGTTCAGAAGCAAAAGCAAGCAAAAAATGAAACAGAATGAGGTTTAAACATTTGAATTTCCCCTTTTTTAAAATGTATTTATTTTTGTTTATTTCTTTTATTGCACATCAGTTGTGCATTAGACTTAAGCTGAGGCCCTTTGCTCAGCTGGGGACAGGTGAGCAATTAAAAGGCCATTTGCTGCTGATGCCATTTGTTTGCTGCAGTAAACAAAAGAAAGCTGGAAAACGAAAACAAACTGAGGTGTCATCAGGTGTTGCTTATATGAAAAAGATTCCAAATTGTTGCCTGATATTGCATTCCAACATTGTTCATATAATCAGTGCCAACGTTGTGCGTCAGTTATTGGCTAGGAGAAAAATTAAAAAAAGAAGCAATTTCTTGGCACCAAAACATCAGCTCATGACTAACAAGAACAATACGACAGTGTTTGGAGTTTTGAGGCAGGATAACGTGATCCAACTTGCAGCTGAACATCTCAAGATTTATCTCATGTAATGCTTCAAAAAAAGCCGTTGAAAAGTCAGAAATAGGTAAATTATAAGCATGGGCAAAAAAAATAAAGAAAGAAAGAAAACTGAAAGCTCAATGACACCAGCCGTCTTCTTTAATAAAACTCATATTATTTTATTATTATTATTTTTCAGAATACCACAGTCTGAAAACGTCCTCCTGACAATCTGCTTTGAATCTTAAAGCAACGTCTCTGTGATCTACTGACTCCTCACATTATTCGGCTACCTGAGAAGAAGGAGAATCAGACAGCAAACACCAAAGAAAAAATAAAATATATAAGCATTAAGAGGTAAATCCCAGTAGTTGGGTTTTGTCTAAACCGCTGCACTCTTACAGCGCTGGTGTTGTGAGCGCTGACACCTATCACCTAACCTAATAACGCCTTGCTCCACATTCATCATCCTGGATTTGATTAGAGACCTGATTTATTTATTTGTTTAGTGCTGAGACCCCCGCTGTCATTATTTTCTCTTGTAAATAATTCAATAAAAATGTCAGCCACCTCCCTGCTCTACATTAATATTATGTGTAATAAAGATAGTGGGAGGGATCGGTCGTGCCCAGGCACAATGGAGGGAAAAACAGACATGCACACACAGGCAGCGGCATCCGAACAGGCGGAAATATGACGAACTACAACATGCAGCCGTATTAGTAAAACAAGTGCAAGTGTCATTGCCAGCTAAGCTTACTTTATAATTTAAAAAAAAGTACATCTTAACTAGTCTTTCAGTCTTATCTTCAGTGTTTTAATCTTGTTTTTCTTTAAACAAGGTCAAAAATTTGCCAGTGGGATGAGATAATCCCACTTGTTTCCAATGCTAGTCAACTTTTCTTCAATCAAGTGTCATTTTCTTGATACTAGTGAGCTGATCTGCCTTATTCTGCCTTGTATCAACCTATACTTATTTCCAAGAAAATTCTAGGGAAAAAATAAATAAATAAAAACTTTACTGCTGGAAACCAGTGGAAACATCTCATCCTACTGGAAGATAGTTTTTAATTGTTTGAAGAAAAATTAAACACTGAATATGAGATTTAATGTGGAGATTTTGTGCAGTGCTTTAACCACAGGTCATCGGGTGAGTTGAATCATATCATGATACACGAACCTCCTTCCCAGGCTTTCTGCTCCACACTGAGGCCAAGTCCCCACTAATCCGGAGAAATCTGAAAACGCTGTTATCGTGTAAAATTGTTTTTCATCGTTTTCACAAAGTTTTGAAAAAGTTGGATTCCACACTTACTTAGCCCATGATGTTGATTGTTTTGGCTCTAACCAAGATCCACACAGCGATGCAGAGCAGCACTTGGATAAATGGTTGTCGGAGACATTTTGTTGTTAGTTGGAAAACTGATGAATTTGATAGATTCCATCTACTGCCCCTGAGTGGGCAGACTACTCTGAGTCACCGACCTACAAACTCAACGCCTTGGCCACATATAGTCTGTCATATTCATCCATCAGTTTTAACTTGCTTTCATGTCCATTCAATTCTGATTCAAATGTAATAGTACAGCAGATAAGCAAAAAAATCTTTCAAATCTGGAAAGAATCAACAAAAATTGACTGTACTGTACTGAGTGTACATCTTCAGTCATTCTTTTGAAAAATCCCATGTAAATTTGCATGTAAATTTCAAAATGCCTGCCATTTTTAAAGATGGCTGCCATTTTGGCCATTTTTTTACCATAGAAATTCATTGTCCAGGATGATATTAATGATTCTTGTGTCAAATGACAGGTTTTTAACTATGAACAATTCAAATTTATACGTCAGGAATCATTTTTATATTTCCTTCGAGCATTTACTCAGAATATTTTTAAAAGTAATGTGAAAAATATACATAAATACAGCATTATTTCAGCAAAACTTGTATTAGAAATGATGTACAAAAACATCATCATTTCATCAACATCATTTTATTTGCATACAAGAAGCTGAATATGATTATTTGGTTTCTACTGCACATCGTGTTCGTACTGTGTAGCATAAAACAATGTAAAATGCAGTCATGTGTAACCTGAACAGTTTAGAATCAATGTATTTTTTCACATTGAAAACATCTGTAACCTGAACCATCTGAACAATCCAGGATCAACAGTTCTGTTAGAGTAAAGTTCTGTTAGAGCATTGGCCAAAGGCAATCCATAGTTGCTTAAGTTGTTTATTATGTACACGTCTAGTCAACTAACCTGTGCTCTGGTTTGAAACAGAGCCTAATCATCCAATCTGCAGCTACACAGTGCTGTGCAAGCAAGACCAAAGCTGTAGCATTTGCACCTTCCACGGCATTCGAATTTGTATCCACACGCAGACAGTTGTTGGTAACTCTGATAGAGGGGGGAAGTCAGTCCACAAGATCTGCCACAGATCACCTTTCTTGATCCATCCCCAGTCAGCAGGACTCGTGCCTCTGGTTGACAAAGTATTGATTGAACCCATGTGCATCCTGCCTGGTCGGCAGCATGCTTTACATGCTGGAGTCCAGCAACTCAAATAGGAGGCATGGCTTCTTATGGCCTCTGCTTCATGTCCAGCCTTGCATCATCATCAACTGTACTGGACCTGTCATACATCATGACCACAACGTTTTCTAAGACCTTCATGTTGGGATCATCTATTGTTGGCTGAGTTTGCTGAAAACACCAGAAGCTGTCGTCACAAACAGAGGGCTGACACATCGCAGCCAGAGAAGGAATGTCTGTTGTCTATTGCAGTCCAATAGACAAAAAATGTTCATGGATGGGAATCCATCTCAGGTTCCAGCATTGGCCAAAGGCAATCCATAGTTGCGTAAGACCAATCTCTTGAAGGGTTGGCAGAAAACTGACCACCTGCCTGGCATGCACAAACATCCGAGTGTCAGCTTCTTCATGACCACAGGGGAGTCATTTTAGCTTTAGGCTTATTGGGTGGTTGCTGGCAGCCCCATTTTCTTTGGTCACAACAATCATGTTTGTGGCAGACATCTGGGCAATCTTGTCAACCAAGAAGTTGAAGAGGTTTTGTTGTCGCTGTCTCTTAAAAGGTTCCTCCAGTTTGAGGGGACTTTACCGATACTCGTCAACCTGCACCCTGCATTAGACTTGTTGGGTATGGTATATGTCAAATACAATGTCTGTCCGGTTGTACTTGGCAGAGCATGCCAGTATGGTGGGCAAAACATCCAATGCTGCAGCATGGTCTCCAAATGTCTTTGAAGTTTGTGGTGGCAGACTGTTCAAAAATGCTTAACCATCGATGATGATGCAATCAGACTCTGGTTCCAAATCTGGGATCTTAACATGGGTCTCAAGAACTGCAGTGAGCTGAGATTTCTGACAGGTGTGGAGCTTTCCACCATCACTCAAGGCAGCAGGAAGTGTAAGGTTCTCATGTTGAAAAAATTAATTGAGATCACATTCTCTGTTCTGGCATGAGATGAACAGCTTAGAGAAGAGTTGGCAGTCTTTCTTCATGACCTTCTAGTAGAAGTAGAATAGAATGAAACTGGCATTTAATCACTATTTAAGACACAGTGAAATAAAAAATAGAGGGGTGTCTATTTTTAAATTTTTTTCACTTATTATTTTAGAAATGAACTACAACAACTGTAGTACAGTGTTTTTATACCATCTTTAATTCCTGTATGTAAATTTTTTCAACCCTTTACTCTCTATACATATTTAGTTCTGGTATACACATTTTTAACCCTTTACACAGTGCAGCCCTAAAGCTTCTACCACCTACACTATGCATCTTAGCAGAGCTCAGTAAGCAGATTATTTTCTTTCAAGGGCTGAGATATGGTAGAAGGAAGCTTTTGCCTCGCGAGTTATAAATCTGACTTCTCTGTGGTAAAAAAAAAAAAAAAAGTTCAGTTAGATTGCAAGACCATTCATATGGACAACACAAAGTTTCCACCAAAATAGTATTTCTGGGCCAGAAATGGTGGCCATCTTGGAAAAGTGGCAGCGATCTTGATTTTTGCGTTGCCAATGGGTTTTATCAATAGAACAACCCCCAAGGACTATTTGTGCCCATTTTGGTACTTCTTTCTACTTGTGAAAGATTTTCCTGTAAAAATGCAATTAGCTGCTACACTATAAACACTGAAAACAGGTTAAATGCTCGCCGATCAATATAAAGAATTGATTCATTAGGATTCCCTGAGTGAACCACAAATCTATCAAAGGAATGAATCGCATGTGTGCGTGTGTGCTTTGTATTCCTTGGTTGTTACGGTAAATGGACTGCATTACATAGCACTTCTCTAGGCAACCGACTACTCAATGCTTTACAATGTTTTCACCTTCACCCATTCACACACACACTCATGAACTGATGGTGGAAGCTGCCATGCAAGGTACTTGAACTGGGAACCCTTCAGACTATGGGCCTCATATATAAATGTAGTGTTCGCACCAAAGGTTTTCTCACACACTACAGCTAGGGGTACATGAGAGGACTTTCTCTAGGATTTCCAGTCTTTGCCTTCATTTGCACAGTCTTAAAACTTTTTTAAGAAACTCACTGCAGAAACCATCCGGCAGTGTGACACTCAGCGACAGTTTTAGTGCAGTTTTAGTGCTCCTAGGACAAGCTAGGACTCCTTGATTTTCTCTTCAGTCTTTGGAGCGGTCTGGAAACTTAAATAAATACAAGAAGCAAAAGAAACTTGTGAGCAGAGTCGTGTAGATTGTAGTTGTCAAATGTGACTCGTTCTAGGACAGAAAGCACAGTGAGATTCAGCAAACTGCAGTTATTAAGTGTGACATACTCTGCCTACTGTGTCCTGAGCTTTAGGGATGAATAAAAAATAAACTTGAGTGAGAATGTGCTTACTGTCCCACAGGTTTGTTCTTTTTGTCTGTTGCAACGCAGCGAGATTATCCAAATGTTTCAAAATGCCATAATCATTCAATTCACATTGTTCAACATGAATAGTATCATTTATTATCTATGTAGTTTTAAACTTTATCTCATATGAGTCACTCTTAACTTTTTATCCTGCAGTGTCATTTTTATTTCATTAATTAATTAAAAATAATAGTCCAGTAGACCCCTGGGCTGACAAATGAGTCTGAAATAAAGTTTTATGTGGTCCATGAAACAAATCTGAGTTATGTCCACTGCAATACCTTAATAAGTTATTCATAGAAAATGTCAGCAGCATAAAGGATTTACATTACATGATGTGACACAGTAGGGCTCACAGTCACCCTGTGGAGCCTCGGCACCAGAGTCCTCAATGTCAGTATTACAATCCTTGAATAATTTAATCAATAATACCAATAATACCATCCTGAATACGCTAGTCATGTGATGCTCCCATGTTGTTTCATGTAACCTTTTGGACAAAACAGGTTCCTAAAACAGACAATGTCCTATCTACATGTAGGTATCAGGGTGAAAGGAAGCACACATTTGACAATTACAAAATCAAAATCTCGCTAACCTGAATAACGCAGAGAATACACGACACTGAAAACGATGCGTTCTCGCGCTGCGTGCTGCACTGTGACTTTTCACTGGGTCTCGTCTTAGATGTGCAGCGCTGCGGTTTGACAGCTTCTTCCAACCATCCATCTTGAGGTCATCGGGGGCCCGTGTGTGTGTGAGATGTCTGCCGGGCTGTAGTGAGCTAATGCGGTCCTGCCGCACATGAGCCCCAAGATAATCAATACTGTGTCAGACACAGTTAGGGCACCTCTGTGTTAAAGCTGCTGATTGGAGGGTCTTCTCATTCATGGACAGAGATGAAGCCACCAACCTGGGTTTCCCCCAGCAAAGACAGGGGTCACCAGCACCCAGCTGTAATCTTCTGTGCTTCTCCAGAGAGTCACGTGTTTAAAATAAATAAATAAATAAATAAAAAGCATTTGCACTCAGGGGAGCCTCTCACTGGTAGAAGTGGTTGCTACACAATAATTGTGGGCAGAATGGTCGGTGCAAAGGAATATGACAATCTGCGATGGCAAATTGATTTTCAACCTGTATGCAGCCCATGCGGGGGAAGGGATTCACACCGCTCAATTTGACAGTGTGAATTTGCATCTCTCTCTTTTGCAACAAATACTGCAATTTTACATGCAAATGGGCTACAGGATGTGGTTTTCAGTGCACACGCAGTAATGTAATGCAGTAAACATCCAAAACAATGTTCCTAAATCAGATTTTCCTCATAAGTGATCAGATGTCTCTAGCTGGAGCCACCAAATTATGGCTCTCTCATCTCACATACTCCAGGATTGAGACTAAACCCCGAACACAGAGCTTTCTCATTTCAATCAGTAATCCATCGTCAGATATTTTCATCTTTTTAGCATGGATAGGGCCTGTTTCACTCGAGCCTCCCGTCTCAGGGTTTCTATAAGAGCACGTGCCTCATTATTGGTTTTCATCTCCAGCCATATTTTCTCCTGTGGGAAATCCATTGTTTCAGTATAAAAAGCATCTCATTTCACTCTCTGATTTGTTTACTTGGCTAATGGGACTGCAGTGTCCTTTGTTGAGCCTTTGCAGAGCGTGACAGAGCTGTGCTGTGTTGTGCAGACAGAGCTTGTGTAGTATGGCTAGAGGAGAGGCTGAATCTCGCTATTTGATATCAGGGAGGCTTTCATGCTAGATTTAATGACTCATTGCCAGCTGACATAATTGCACTTTCAGATTTTTAATAAGAATTTGAACATAATAAGGGAGTAATGTGCAGTGTCGCGAACACCACTTTTTACAAATGCTTTCCTTTTTAACTATGATAATAATGGTAATTACAAAGATAATATGCTCTAATTGCTAGGAGGGGATAAATTACTTTTTTTCCCCTAATCCCATATCTGCTACCAGCCTTCTCCCGCGCTCATTGTCTGCTCTTGCAACAGGTTGCGTCAGACATTAAAGGAATATTTGAACGTACAAACAGGCTGTTGGTCCTACACAGCAGCAGCTACGTTGGCACTCATAAAATTATTCATGATTTCACTCAACCTGTGAGAAACTACACTGTCGAGATCATTTTCTCTCAAAGGGATTTCAGCGACTTGGTGGATTTCACATAGTCTGTGACTGTGACAATCCACATAAAGTGCATTGTCATTATTATTTCTCCTACTTACATGTTATTATATAGCCTTGAAGTTTTTTTTTTGTTTTTTAGTGCAAATGCAGAAGAAAGTAAACAACACAAGAGCAGCACTGTGCATGTTTTAGATCCCTACTTTTCACACATCGCCCATCATTTTAAACACATATCCTGCTCATTAAAGACAACAGGGAGCAGGAGAGACAGAGAGGCTACAGCGTGACCAAAGCCACTTGCAAACTGATGACATCACGATGACATATGTGTCTCAGTCCAGTGAGTCACCAGGGCTCCCTGCGATGCCAGCTTACAGAAAGCACCGTTCTCCTCGGCTGGCTTTATCAGAAAACACCATCGCGTGAGCTGCAGTGTCAGAGTGGGGAATCTCTCACCGAGTCCTCGGGCCATCACATGGTGAAATGCCTTTTGTTTTGTTTATTCAGTATCAGAAGTGCCTGTGCCTTAATCTCAATAAAGAGGGCCTGGACTGAATTATCTGTATGATTGCCCTTTGGAACTGCTGTCAATGCTATTCTCCTTATCCAGCTTCTCAAAGCCTCCCTCTCCCCGCATGAAGCCTATGTGAGGGGAATACAATGCGGGCAGTTCAGACGCCACAAAAGGGCATTGCATTAGAAAGCCATACCTCTGCTGCGTGACCTTTGGCTATGCTGGGGAGGTCGGCTCAATCCCTGCGGACACCCAGTCAGCTGCAGTCAAGGGAAGAGAATAGATTCTAAATCTGGGATTCGAGGTGCACACGTCGGAGAGCGCCCGAGCAAATGGCAGCTTGTTGTTTCCCCCGTTTACACATTTGAATGGTGACCGTGGGTGGTGCCGGTACTGCAGGGTGTACATGCATGCACTTGTTTTTTCATGCCTGGATATGAGCGTGTAATGAAAGCATGCGGACGTGTGAAGGAAGTGGTTTCACCTTTAATGCCTCCCGTAATGACACACAAATTCTATTCTACCTGGATGTGCTTTCATAATGATTTTTTTGTGCGGATGACAGGATAGTTGTGTATTTTTGCGGAATTGTGTCCATCCAACAGAGATGTAGACAAGTTCATTTGAGTACAATTGTCAAAACATTGAGAGATGTTTGACAATACAGTTAACATTTCAAGACCTTTGTTATCTCACTGCCATCTCAGTCTAAACTTTTGTGTGCATCACTGGATTGTGATGCTCTAAGTAGGAACCTGCACTTTTACTTTTGATTGGTCAATTAAACCAACAAAATGTTGTAGCCAAACCCCATAACATGTCTTATTCAGGAGCTCTGGTGCACAGGACCCCAGCTTTGCATTCCCCTCATTTTCTCAATGAACTGTGGATCAATCATTTCTTGATGTATTATTTATACAGTATCTCCTGTCTCTAGGACTGTCAAAATGGAGGGTGCAGGAAAGATCTGCACTTAATTGTGTGAAAAAAGATTTCAGCCAGCTTCTAAACCAATGAGTCATCATGGGATGAGAAGATATGCAGAAACCCCAGGAGAGATGAACAGAGGGGATTGTAAAAGCCTTAAATGGGATAATCTTGGCTGAGCATTTCTTTCGAAGCAGACTGGGATAACATTTCAAACACTCAAGTACAGAACACTCTCTGCTGCAATATGTCCATTTCTCTGTGTCCTTTGACAGAGCTAAATTATGTGGCATTTCAAAAAACACACCCATTGTGTTCTGCTCTGCTGAATTATAGTTTGCTTATTTTGGTTAAATCAGAGCTTTGTGCAGACCTACAGGCTGTGCTGGCTGTTTGAAGTAGTCCAGAAAGTTAACACACGCCTGGTTAAACAGAAACTATCACTGCTTCAGATGAAAATGCCAGTCACATTTCACTATCTGGAAAAAATATAAAATTCTCATCACTGACCCCCAAAACCTGACATTGTAGGTGCCAAGCTTGTGATCACTGCTGTTGCTGGTAGTGCCAGCATCATCAACACCATCAGTATCATCATCAGCAACATTATCATCAATCTCATTTTTGCTGATGACATCAAGACCACAAAACACACCAGTGATACACCAGTGAAAGCATGTTAGTATGCAACACAGGGTTCCCACACAGTGTCAAATGTAAAAACTTTTCCATGACTTTCCATGACTACAATAGTGAATTTCCTTAACCTATTAGGTATAAAGGTAACATTTTTTTTCCTTGACCAAAATTTTAAAAGTACTTCTTACTCTTGTTCTTATTCTTAGTCTTATTAAAGTTCATCATTATGTTTCAGTCTGTGGGGGAGGTGAACATAAAACAAAATTCCATTATACTCCATGATTTATTGCAAGAATTTATTAAATCCTCTGACTTTCCCTGTCTGGAATAGACTTTTCAAAATGCCATGACTTTCCAGAAATTCCATGACCGGTGGGAACCCTCTGAGCTGTAATCTGAGATGTTTTAATCCTCTCTTAATCTTAACCAGATCGGTTTTCCCATGCATCAAGACCCTAAGTGCTTTTTAAAATATATTTCTCACCTCATTGTTTTTATTACATAATTAAGACTCCCCGTTGAAGCTGTTGCCCTGCTCCTTCACACTGAGTGGCAGCTCGGACAGAATCAAAGGCAGTGAAGATTTTAATCACTCTGGGCTCTGTCTTCATCATGCTGCATGGCAGGGCTTTGTGCAGGCTAAGTGGTATATTTCCATTAGGAGTTTTTATTTTCTCACTTTTGCCCGGGTGAAGCTGCAGCAAAGTGGCAGGAGAGGCACAGGAGGGGGCGTATCAGCAACAATCAAGCAGCTCAGTGCAACTCTGGAGTCAAGCAGAAGCAGGATTTGCACCTGTGTTGCCGGGTCAAAGGTGCCTGGTGCGAGGTGCAGACGTGTTCTGTGATATTTTGTGGCTTTACAATGAGACACACAAGAACAGATCCTTCTCTAAAGCTTGACGACACTTTTGGTAGATGATGAATTGGCCAATTTGACTCTGACTAATATAATTCGTTCATGCAGGAAAAAACAGACACATTTTTTATTCATTCTAACTGTATATTCACCTGACTGGGGTGTGAATGGTTGTCGTGGACCCCCTCCACCCCCACACCCCCCCCCC
>OMKZ01052653.1:0-11864 GCA_900302535.1 Neoniphon sammara
GTTGCTCATCCAGACAGGAAACAGCGTATTTGTCGCTCTGTCTGGATTTGGGGTATGTGTGAGTGCGCCGTTGTCTCTAGACCGATGAGAGGGATGTTTGTAGTTGTTCCCTGAATGGTGAATGCTTTGTGTGTGTGTGTGTGTGTGTGTGTGTGTGTGTGTGTGTGTGTGTGCGTGCATACATGCAGGGGGTTGAGGCACGAGTCACAAATGCAATATGCCTATATATAGGCTATGAACAGAATAATATGAAAACTAAGAAAAGACTCAGTTATTGCATGTATTGCTCAAGCTTTATGACAAGGTGTGTGTGTGCATGTTGTGCAGTGGACTGTGCATGCATCAGTCAAAACACGACTTACCATCCCCTCCATACTTACTTTGTGCTGCCCACAGATTTTATTAACTGACTTCCATGTTTTTAAAAGCACCTGAACGTGATACAGCTTGACACGCTGGGTGTGTGACATGTAACCCCTCCCATCAACACGCTGATGCGCCCTGACACGGGCTGCCGGCCTGAGTGTTTTACTAGGCTCCCACTGACCTCCCTCCTAATTCCCAGATGGCTGCCTCTCAGCTCAGTGTATTACAGCTGGAGTCGTGTCCTTGCGGTGAAGAGTTAGCAATATGAGTGTGTGTGTCTGTGAAATGACAGAGAGCGTGGTTGCCTGGCAGCTGTTAAAACGAATCAGTGATGATGTTTTGAGTGGTCAAAGGTGCTTGAAAAGTGTGTTTGTGGAAGTGTGGATGCTTGTGTG
Source organism: Neoniphon sammara (assembly GCA_900302535.1). Taxonomy (NCBI): domain Eukaryota; kingdom Metazoa; phylum Chordata; class Actinopteri; order Holocentriformes; family Holocentridae; genus Neoniphon; species Neoniphon sammara. Next base: position 762 of record OMKZ01052653.1, read on the forward strand.
CGCACCTGCACCGCAGCCAGCTCTCTGCAGAATGCTTAGCTGCACATGCCACACCGTTTTTGTATTTCCGTGGAGACGTGGGGTGCATAAACCCTGCCAATGCTAAATATTTAAACTGCAGTTTTGTAACCTATGTTCTCTCTTTCTTTTCTCCCCTGCCTTTTCCCCATCTGTTTGCTCTCTCTCTCTCTAGCTGGTGTTGCCGTGGCTCAGAGAGTGGTAACGGTGCAGAGTGGACCGCTGGTCCGGACAGAGGGCTCCCACGTGACCATCTGGTGCAACGTGACTGGCTACAAGGAGGGGGTGGAGCAGGACTTTGAGTGGTCCATGTACCTGCCGTCAGCGCCCGACAGGGAGATCCGCATCGTGAGCACGGCCCAGCCAAACTATGCCTACGCTGTGTATGCCCAGAGGGTGAATAGTAAAGAGATCTACGTGGAGAGGCTGAGCCGCGACTCAGCGATGCTGCACATCAGCAAAGTGCAGGCGAGGGACCAGGGCCTGTTTGAGTGTTACACACCCAACACAGACGGCCAGTACCTGGGCTCCTACAGCGCACGCACCAACCTCACTGGTGAGTCTCAAAGCACAGCCACAGCATCGACACACAGACTGGTTCATTTACCCAGCAGGCTGCAGCTCTCATTCTCTGATCCCGTCAAGGACAGTTTGTGTATGACAATGGTAGTTCTCAATAATGGTTTAGGTGGTTATATATTTTTTTCAGTCCTCACCTCTGTCCTATATTGTTATCACTGATAGATAAGTGCTTTTAAACAAGCCTGTCCACACTCACAGCTGTGAATGTATCAGTTACAACTGCAGTTCTAGTCAAAGAAAGCCGTCTAGATGGATTCAGTGAGGCAGAAAGATTTTTTTTTAATTTCAGAGTTGCCGGCAGCACAATGCAGAAAAAAGACTTGGACATTTCATTTTGCTCCTCTCTGGACAGAGTACTTTGAGAGTGATTGATTTTTTTGTATTCATTCACTGTTTTCAAGTGGTAATAAACACTGCCAGCTTTCTGACATTGTGTTATGAATTTCATAGCCCATACAATTATAAACAGTTCAATGAATTGGACAGAAGCCATAGTCTATGCTGCCAAAGTGAAACCCATTTTTGTGCTATCCGCAGTATGCCGTCAAGTATAGTGGCATATAATAGCTGTGTTTGGGATAGGTAAAAACTATTATGTATTTCCACATAGTTAGACCAGTAAGGTCATGAAGCCATGTAAGCAATCTTGAATACAGTATTGAAATTTTACTGGTTGTATTTGCTGTGGTAAAATGCATAATTTCAGTCACAATCACACTAGAAATATGTCTGGTCTTACATAAAAAAATCAGCAATCAGAATCAGTCCCAAAAAAACTGTACATTGCTGTGTTGGAAAAAGAGTGGGCGTAAGAGGAAGTGTTGTCCTCCAGTGTCACACAGGGTCCCACCTGTTCTGGCCACACACACACACACACACACACTCACACACACGCCTCCATCTTTCTCACACCCCATTCTCCTCTTGCCCTGAGCTGTTTCAATAACACACCCTATGTGTCTGCACAATGTGTGAAGTTTCAAACATCCGTCTGTCACTGGCATCTGTTTCCCTCTCTCTCTCTCTCTCTCTCTCTCTCTCTCTCTCTCTCTCTCTCTCCCTCCCTCCCTCTCTCTCTCTGACTCTCGGACTCGGAGTCTCAGACGCAGAGCTGACCAAACATTCCCAGAGTACCGAAGACACAGCTGTCATGGGTGGGGATTCCACTCCCATCATAGCTTCATGCCTGTATCACTGAGGTTGCTGACCTTCCTCTAATCATGGGGGTCAAAGTGCAAAGCAGATACCCGTGGGCTGAAAGCAATGCCTATACCGGGCTAAAATAGAGTGTCAGTACTGGAGGTTTGACCCAAGACCAAAAGCCAATACCAAAAGCTCTGAGTAACATGTCAAATATAAAAGAAACGATCTTGATTTTCTCCATTTTTGGCACACAGAACCCTGCATATCTGAAATGGTGGAAAAAAAGGATTTTACACACTACCTACACTGTTCAGTAAAAGTAATGGATCGGTCAAAATTTAAAGTTCTGCACCCAGTGTCAGCATCGGCTCTGACAAAAGTGGTATCGGTGCATGCCTACTTGTTAGGTTAATGTATTTGTATCCCGGCGTGTCCAAGACGCTCAGTGGACTGTGAGGTGAGAAATGCCAATAACGATATGCTTTCCTTTGTGTCAGGCTGAACTGATCAATGTTTTTCAGAGGCAGAAGTTGTTTTGTACGTCTTAGATCAATACGCTTTGTGTTTTATGGAATCCGTGTTATTTTTAGGACCTCGACGGTTATATCTGCGGCTTGTGCCTTGAGTATGAGCGGAATGATCTGAATGTGGGGCAGGGCTCAGGCGTAGGGCACTGTAAAATGGCGCTGCTGATGGCACACAGTATTTATAGACCTGTGTGTGTGTGTGTGTATGTGTGTGTGTGTGAGGGTGCTAGAGAGAGTACGTGCGCAGAGGTGTGGAGGGACTTTGTTATCTGAGCCTCTTTTCTGTGTCTCTGACCTCTTAATCCAGTTACCGAGGTCAAGGGTGCACAGCGGGGTCTCCTCCTTCTCCTCCCGTATCCTGTCGCCTCCAACCCACCACCTCACCCCCCGACCCCATGTCCCAGCAGCTGCACGCCTCTTCGGACTGTTGTGGACAAACAATACTTTGTCTTTCCTTTCCTCCTTTCCCCTCCCCGTCTTCCTCCTTTCCTCCTCTTGTCTGACTGTGTTCCTTCTTTTAGCCCCCTCCGTCCACCCACTATTGTTTCTCTCTCTCTCTTCCTCTCTCTCTTTATTGTTTCCTCGCTCTGTCCTGCTGCTTTTAAGAGGAAGTGGTGCTCCTGTGTGTGTGTGTGTGTGTGTGTGTGTCTGTGTGGGTCTCAGGGTGATGCCAGAGGACAGGCAGAAGCAGGACAGCACTGTGGAAGAAGTGGAGAGAGGAAGGATAAGAGATAGGCATAGAGGAGGTGTGTGTGTGTGTGTGTGTGCGCATGTGTGTGTGGGAGTGGGTGAGAGGTGGGGTGCGGGGGGCTAATGATAAGGGTGGAAGCCAAGGCCGCAGTAATCTGCGTTCTGAAGGCTGGTTCGTACTTCTATGTCGATCTGTCGCTGTAGCTGCAGTGTAGCTGTCTGTGGCGGTGAAAGCATTTCTAGTTCTGCATCGGTGGGCCTGTGTGCAGATTGCTGAAATGATAGAAGCCAGTGTCAAGTTTTTATTAGTTCCCTGTCAACAAAGTGCAGATAAAAAACGGAAGCAATTGTGTTTACATGCTCTGAAACAGAGAGTCCACTATCGGATGCCGTGGCGGTGCCCAGACTGATGTTTTGGGGGTATTTCTCACCATAAATTCAGTGAGATCCGACAATTTTAATAATGTGGGGACCAGGTGTCTTACAAATGAACACATTTGCAAACATCCTTTTCTCTTCTCTCTTCGGCTGGCTTTATTTTGCCTTTCGTATCAGTGAAAATCGACCAAAACATGGGGAAAGAAAAGCAAAGCTACCAAGTGAACCAGTCTCAGCTCTTGCAGTCGTACGTCGCCCTGCATGCAGTTGCATTTTTAGAGAGGTGCACCTAAGTGACGGTGGGAGCCTCCGCGGGCTACACAGAAACACAGACACTCACAGCGTAGCTATGGAGGCAATTTGATGCAGACGTATAAATTGGTCATGAGTGCTGCATTAAGACTGACTCACAGGGATCTGTTTCCCTAACTGTCACTGTGGCGGAGAGAGTAGGGAAGAGGGTTTTTTTTTTTTTAGGTGGAACTTAATACCTGCAGCCGGAGGAGGGGAAAGGTTTCGGCAGCACACCTGGACACGGTTCAGCCTGATGACGATGTTTTCGTGTGTCGTGTTATCTGCTGTGTAGAACCAGACACCTTTGCTGTGTGCGTGGCTGATTGCCTGGAAAGATGATCCCTGCTGGTGTTTGTGCGTGTGATACACCTTTTCAGATGACGGTAAACAGTTAGCAGGTGTGTGTGTGTGTGTGTGTGTGTGTGTGTGTGTGTGTGTGAAAGAATAATTGGCCATCACTGCACAAATACTGGCTAATGTCTACTAAATCATAGAGTGGCTCCTTTCTATGAGCTGCAGGGAAATCACCTTTGTGTAGTACAGCTTTTCAGAGGCAGGCTAGGTTTGACATCTCCTTTGTTATTTTCACACACAGATTTGAGCGGGGCGACAGGATGGCCTAATGGTTGGAAAGGTCGTCCCCCAACCTGAGGGGCCTGGGCTCAATCCGCAGTGCGGTCGTAGCTGCTAATTGCCCCTTTTCCACCAAAAAGTTTCAGGGCCAGAGTTTGTGGGTGTTGCCTTTGGAAGAGGGCTCTGAGGGCAAAGCAAGTGCCCTAAGCTCCTGTGTGCTTGTGTTGATTCCACAGTCCAAAAACAGCGAATGTAATGCAGATAAGGAGGTGTCTAGTCATTCTGTATGTCACTCACAATAGCAGAACAGTAAACATAGAAGATGTCGAAGCTGTTCTTATGTTCATGATTATCTACTGCTATGCCGCGGTGAAGTTTCATTTTGGTTTTAGAGATGAAACCTCCAGAAGTCAAAAATGAGATTGAAGATGCTGGAAAAGAGGAAACCGCTTCAGAGTAATAGAGATTAACTGTGATTTGGCGTGCAGTTGCACGCAGAAACAAATGGTATGTTTTCCTCTCAATTACTAGCTGAACGATCTCTTGATAACACGGTCTTTTAATGATTTGCGTTTGAGTAACCTGCTGTAGGGGCGCTGTAACCCCGGCTGACCCTGCTCCCCAACCAGGGCGCAGAAAGAAAACGCCCCTCACAGGAAATGGACAAGGTAAATCAAAATTCAGAAAGGATTTGTGTTTCTGAAATTGTAGTTTTCCTGCTCCTTGTTTGTGTGTCTCTCCCCTACAGAAAGAGCAGTACTTTGTTCTGCACTGTTCATGGTTAAAGGCTAACATGGCATGTGTATAACTTGATGTTGTGAAGCTCCTTGATGTCAAAGGTCATCTCTAGTTTCTGTGCACACACCTCCAGCTCAGATTTCAGAGTCACGGTTCTTAAACAGAGGGTGGCACCCAGGAGATTGACTAAGCTTAGCCTCCTACGCTCTAATGCAGTGTATGTGTGTGTTGTTTGTGTGTTTATGTTTGTGAGCGTCGTTGCACATGTATATGTGTGTTTTTTTGACTTCTGCCTACGCATCAGATTGCAAAAGAAGAAAAGGACAACAGCCTGACATGGCCATCATGGCTGTCCTTATCCTACGCACCAGCCTGTTTGTGAGGGAGTCCAACCACCAGGCAACCAGCAGAGGAACATGCCGTCACACAGACGAGTATCAGACTGGTCTTACTCACCACGAAGCTCCCATACGCCCTCGCCCTCACAGAAACGGAGTCACTGTCACTTGTGTTGGCAGATACACAGATTCTAGCCTCCACATTTGGCAGTCATCGCCCACTCCCAGTCCTGTGGGTGTGGCTACGTAGTAAAGCAAGAGAGCCAAAGACACGGTATGTTTTCAAACAGAAGCAATATTACTCTGTTCTTTTATTAACCGTGACTGGAAAAGAAAAAGAGAAAGCGTCCATCTTGAGATTTGTGACGTCGGAGGAAAAATCAGTTAGCCAGTGAGCGGCTTAGAAGAAAAGAGAAGGAGATGGATGGTGCGAAAAGGCAGAGATGAGGAAATTGGATGAGAGAGGGATGGGAGAGAGGAGCTGCAGTGTTGGAATGGGCGGCGGCGGGGCGTTGAATAGAGTGTGCGACCAATAAATGAGTGGCTGTTCCTACTCCAGTCTGATTGGTTACACTTCCCCCAGGCATTACCCACAATACAACTGCCGCTATAGGGGCGTGTTTTAAATAGTCTGTGCCTGATGTGGCTCCTAAGGTTAATGCAGTTACTAATAGCGATACAAGTTTGAAACGCATTTAGCCAGCGCAAATGGAACAGACTAGAAAAAGAAAGAGGGGAAAAGGGTACAGATGAGACTTATGAATTTCACCTAAGGCAAAGGAATAATGTTGGCCAACTATTCATTTGCTGGATGATCCCGGGCACAAAACAGCATTTATTCATCTACACGTTTAATTTTGGAAATATATATGCTTATACCAAGGTGAATATTTCATTTTTTTCTCATCTCCATCTCCCACGCAAGACGGAAGCCTTTCACCTGGTGAAATTGGCCGTGCTTTATGCTGGGAGCCTGGTTGATATAGCTAACCAATGCCAACACAAGGCCAAAATGCAGTGTGTGTGTGCAATTAGGGCCGGGCGATATATCATATTATATCGATATTGTGATATGAGAAGATATCGTCTGAGGTTTTGGTTATTGTAATATAGCAATATGGCATATGTGTTGTCTTTTGCTGGTTTTAAAGGGCGCATTACAGTAACTCAATAGACTTCTCCAGCTGTTCTGTTTTTGCCTCTTCCTGCTTGGTCATCATGTCCACGTTACCATTATGAAAAATGTGTGTAAATATCTCATGAAAGCACCAATATCATCACAATATCAAGGTATTCAGTTTAAGATATTGAAATAATTGATTTTATTTCCCGGCCCTGTGTGTAAATACATGTGCATACCTGGAGACAAGCATCTTTTGCATTACATACTGCCACTGACTGTGTGAGGGAGGAAAGAAAGGAAGTGTTGATGTGTCTTGGACTAGTTGAGCCTTTGCACAGCCGAACATACAGCATCAAAGCGGCTGATTCACACTTCTGCTGAGCTCAGCGTTGTGTGTGTGTCTCTGATTTGTGTCTTTCTCCTGTCTTTTCTTTTCACGAGGGAGTCGGCGCTGCCAAGCCACACTCCTCTACTTCGCTTAATGAGATAGACCGAAACGGGAGATGTCGTCTTAGATTCTATCTCTTACACTGGGTGACAGCAAGACCCCGCCTCCCCTTACCCCGTTCTCTACTCTCGCTCCATCCGATTCCTGCTCTCTCCATCTATCCAAGGCTCGATATTCGATTTGATCCGGTCTCCCGCTCGCCCACCCCAGTTGGCATTGGTCATGCAGGTATATGGTTTTGTCAATACAGTCTTCCCTTTAGTTTTGTCACAGGAGAACGGCATGAGGGTGATTGAATGAAGACAGAAGAGGAAGAGCGGCAAGAAACAGGAGAGAGGATGAGCATATGGCTGAGTCCTGGTTTGATTAGGAAGGGTATGATAAGATGTAGAGGAGGAATGACTGGAGGGAGAGACAGAGTGCGGAGGAATAGATGAGCGGGGTTGTATCTCTGTCTGTTGGTATTGATTGGGAGCACTGCCCTGTGTGTGACTGGAACACTTTATCTCTCGCCATCGTCTTCCTCACGGTGACACTTTTAGCTTTCTCTGCGCTCTCTCCCATCTCTTTCTGGCCCCGCCATCACCTCTCAATTTCATTTACAATTACATTCCCTTCTCTGTCTTTGCTTTGTGGGTGTGTGTGTGTGTGTGTGTGTGTATGCACGCGCTGGCTCTGAGCTCTGGACCGGGCAGGACTCCAAATGGAGAGCGATTTTATCACTGTGTCTGGCTTGCCATTTCCCTGCACATCTCATCTCCTCTAACGGACAGGGCTTCCTGCTCAATAACATTACTGCCACTCGGACCCAGCATATACACATGCACTCACAGTCACACACACACACACACGCGCGCACACACACACATGCACGCACTAGCAAACTGTCAGTCAGGACAGATGTCGCACCCATAATTGAGTCTGAGAGGGACTGTACTGTAGTGCTCCCATTGAAACACATGCTTCATACTACTGAACATCAGTGAAGGAGACAAAACACAACCAGCGGATCACTGAGGTAGACGATACAGCTGCTGAATAGAGGATGTACCGTCATGAATAAAACACAGCACTGCGGAGGAGGACAATGCCACGGCAGAGTTGAAGAGGGCAAAACAGAGAGATCTTGATGCTCTGATGCTCTGCGGCCGCTCTCACATCTTGTCAACTGTCCGTCCACCTGCAGCGTCGTGGAAACACTGAAACAAAAATGTTCAGGTGGACAGATCTCTCACAGAACTGTGTATATCGTAGGCTGCACAAAAGCCAAAGTGGACTGCAGTGTTTTGCAGGGGTGGAAGTAACTGATTGCATTTACTCATCTTTATTTTTTCAGACATAATTGAACACAAAACAGGATAAAAGATAAGGGGACAGGAAAAAAAAACTAAAAAAATAAAATAAAACAAGACAACTCATATGGTAGGTCATACATACAGGATGAGGGAAAAAAATAAAAAAATAAAAATACTGAGGAACAAAAAAATATATACTCATCACATTTACAATTACATTACAGTTACATTTACTTATGTTAATGTAATTATGTAGCAGTATTTTTTTAAGTCAGTCATCAGAGATGAGAAAAGTAATCTGGCTTTGTTGGTTCACTTTTTTGTTATTTCCAAATGTACAATTAAGGAATCTTGTTTGAACTTCATACTTGCATAGAAAACATTGCATCAGTTGTTTTTTCTAAAACAGAATTTGGTCATTTTACTCTGATGAGCTACTTTTATTTAAGTTGATTTTTGCAGTATTACTTGATTCCACATCAATATCAGCAACTTCAAGTACTTCAAGTAACTTTAAAGTGAAACTTCAAGTAACTTTAAAGTGCTTCTGTTTGTGTAGGAATTTCTGGTACTCTTTCTACTGCCGATGATTCAGCCACAATATACTTCCTGCCCTCCCTCTTGTCCTTAATATTGCTGCTGACGAGGTTATTAGGACAATATAGACGGTCAAAGCTAGAAGCCATTGCTATTAAACATGTATAAATGCTGTTGTAGCCTACAGACACACTGCCTGGCAGATTTTAACTGTTACACATGAAAGTAAGAATGATGTCACAGAGAGAGAGAGAGAGAGAGAGAGAGAGAGAGCTCTGCATTTAGCTTAGCGCCCACGCTAACGAGCTAGGCTAATGAGAACGGATTTAATATGTTAACAAATGCACTTTTGTGTGTTTGTGTTTCTGCTGGTGTGTGTTGGTGTGTGTGTGTGTGTGTGTGTGTGTGTGTGTGTTGAGCCTATATGTTTATTAATGTTTATATAATGGGCCAAAGATGTGCCACTGTTCCTTCAGTTGATTTGATTAGCTTAGCTAAGCGCTAACCCTCAGGGGCCCGCTGCCTCTTCTCTGTGTGAGATTAACGCAACACAGCCACAGTTTGAATATGAATGCAACATGAATATGGATGTGAATGGGATGTGGTAACGAGTGTTTGTGTGTGTGTGTGTGTGTGTGTGTGTGTCGCTAAAGTGTGCGTTGGTAAAGAGTGGAACAGGCAGCATGATAGCCTCCAGGAGTGATGCGGTTGGGAGTGTAGTCCAGGACAGGCTGCTGCTGCATTGTTTGATGTTGGCGGCTGCTTTGAAGCCTTATCTGAGCACTGAGGGGACAGGAGGACAAGGTGCCGGTTGTTGCTGGTGGAGGCTATACTGCTGATAACCCTTTTGACACAGACACAAACATGAACACAGAAACACACAAACAGCAGAATGCATTCACATACACTCGCACAAGCACATATGCAGCATGCATAGTTACACCACATTCAAGGCAGGCCGTTTAGGCACGCACAAACACATTTCAAATGCAGAGCTTCTCTCTTCTCTGTGATATAACTTGCGTATGGAGAGGTGGAGAAACAGCATTATTAAAGCAGTCAATCCTCCTCCCTCTGTTGGCATCGGTCTGTCGGTAGAAAGACTGCTGATACCAGTTAAGAGATTAGCATCGCACCCACCTCGTTAGCATGCTAATCACGGCCTCATTATTTGGAATGGGAAACAGTGGTTTAGTTAAAACGTCTAATGTAATGGATTTGAGTGTGGGCTGCAGAGCCAGCCGCGGGCTGTTTTTGAGTGCTGGTATGGAATTGGAGGAGAAGTAAAGTGGAGAAGCCTGGGAGGCTGAACTCATTTTAGTGAAGCGGCACCAAGGCGAGCAAGCTGATGGCCCTGGAGCTGCGTCTCAGGGACACACCGCTGTCTGCAGGCTGTGGTACAGTATCTGAGACTGCTCACGTTGTGCATAAATACAGGCACACACACTGACACAGGCATTTGTCTACAGGCATTTGCACACTGACTTTTAACTTTGTGTATAGCATTCGCATTCACACACACTTAGACACACACATGCACACAGATGCACAACCACTCCCTTCCTCTCAGTTGACTGGCGGGCAGACAGCAGACATATGCTGCCACCTGTGCCCCTCTGCCAGGACTGACCGCCACCTGGGGGCACGGGTGGGGAGGTGTGTGTGTGTGTGTATGTGTGTGTGTGTGCAAGGAGTAGGGGGGTGGCATATGCCGAAGTCCCCCCCAGTGCTGGCTCCCATTCAGACAGACAGTTGCTCCCCTCATCTGCTGCCCTGCTGGACGGGCGCCTGGTGATTCAGCGCTGCCCACCTCTATTAGCCATACTTCGCTATAACTGGGCTTACACAGATACACACACACACACACACACACACACACACACATTCACACAGACAAGCATACCTGCTAATGCCCTGCCATTTCAGTAGCACCTCTGGCACAGCCTCCAAACTCTGCTCCATTCAACCCCCTGCCCCGCTGTGTGCTCCAGTGAACTGATACTCTAGATCTTTGTCACGGTGTGTATATGTACACACCATACAGCTTTAGATGTGTCTGTATTCCTGGACTCAGTAACAACCGTATACCTTTTTTAGAGGCATAAAAAAAGAGGGAAAAAAATGCATGTGAAAGCCGCCAAAAGACAAGGCTTTGTACACTGATTAAAACACAACGATGTGTTTTGTGTTGTTTACGTGCACACAGGCGCACTCAGAAGCTCGCGCAGGCACGCACACGTGCACGCTGAAAGCCATGGTCAGATGGTTGGGGCTATAACTGGTTCTATCCTCAGGGAAGTCTTTAATTGGTCACAGTGCTTTACCATCTGGGGCTGGAGCGATGGATGGAGGGAGAGATGGAAGGAGAGATGGAGAGAGGAGGTGGGAGCTCTTGTAGGAGAAAGAAAAAGAGTAAGAG
>OMKZ01052679.1:9014-21924 GCA_900302535.1 Neoniphon sammara
CAGGTGAAATACTACAACTACAACAAGAGGGACCACTGCCAGTGGGGAAACAGCTTCAACAGCATCGAGTATGAATGCAAACCCAACGACACGCGCACCCTCATGTGGGTCAACAAGGAGATGTTCGTCTGACCAATAAACTGGACATTAACAGGACCAACGTGTATGAAAAACTCAAATACAGCCATTTTAACTTTCAGCATGGTTTCAACCATGGTTGAGATGACTGGCAGCCTCTATCTCATGGCAGTTGTTACTTGTAGTGTTTCTTATCTGCTACATTTCCCTTTGCTTCCTGTTACAAAATGATGTTACTGCTTGCCCCCACTTCCCTTGGTATTTGTCACATTTGTAGAGTGTGTTTTGGTTTTACTGTATAAGATCAACATGGTGGAAGTGATTATTCTGTCAACTTCAGCAGCAGTACCCTCTTCCTGTTTTGTGCTGGAAAGCAATCCATTGGATTGGACCTGATAGCACACAATATAAAATGCAGTGTAGTGGATGGTAGAGGCTGTCAATCTTTTCAACAGCAGTGTTGTTTGTTAATGGTAATTATGCTATTGTTAATGTGCTAATGATTTATTGAGGTTAAAATGCCACATATAGCACTTTTAAGTAATTTAATTCGGTCTCAAAACTGTTTTGGCATAAAGCATTACAAAGTCTTACTTTTCAACTGAATTTTCCAAGCTGGCTATTTTTCTTGAATCAAGTGACATAATCTTCAAGATACTGTCACTTCACTCCAGAGAATTCTTGAAACTGAAACTGTATTGTAAACATGTTGTCTCACCACATTGCCAGATTTTTTTAACTGTTTGAACAAAAACAGATTTTAATACCGTATAGAATATTACATGATTTGTTAAGGGCATACTATGCAGGATTTTCGGCCACCGTACGTGTTTTGGCTCCGTGTGTACATTCAAACTGTAACCATATCCCCGCATCCTCCTACTACGTTGGCCAGTGGGTTTAGATGTATTACATAGACCCGCTGCACATGCACTAAAAAGGCGCTGCAACTTGAAGAAAGTCGCAAAGTCAAACAACCTAAACATCCAAAAAGAAGAAACGCGCTGCAGAATGCCAAAGCAAAGGCATTAACAGCAAATGCAGCGAAAATTTAGAAAGTGCAAATGCAAAAATGCATGCAAACCATGACACAAATGCAGCAGAGAAGTGCTTCATATATAGTCAGTACAACGGAAGTGCTTCAGACCACAAGTGGGTTAAGCATATTAGTATTATCATTGTGGTGTGGCCACTTGTTGCTGAGATTTCAGGGCAGGCAGGTTGCCAATGGAATGGCTTGTTTCATACTGAATGCAAGCTCTGCACAGTATGTCACTGACCAACTGGGAGCCCATAAACGAGTGCATCTACAGGGTGTAAATTAAGATAAAATAAATGCTCACCTTAGGCGATTTGTCAACTCTTCATGTGCTTTTTGCATGTGTAACAGCTACTCTGAAAGCAGCTAAACAAGCACAACTTTTCTGCAGGCGTCCATATTGTTCCCTCCTTAACCAGCTGAATCCTCTGAGGTGAGAAGTTTCCTGGGTTGAGCTCCCCATGACCCTGAATAGAAATAACCGGGTATAACAAAATGAATGGATGGATAGGTGGATGGAGGTAACTGCCCGAACACAACAAACACAGAGAGAGTGTGGTCATTTAAAAATATCTGAACAGTAAAATCCTGTGTACTATGCCTTTATGCTGTATGTTTTACAGGGTAATCCAGCCCCTCTTTTCCATGTACAGTTCAGTCGTGGTATCTGGTAACCCTCAGGTGTGTTCAGTGTATGTGTGCAAGTGTGTAGGTGAGAGTGAGTTATAAATGGTGCTCGTACAGATGTGTGTATTTGTGTTTTACATAATTTTGAAGCCATTACCTAGGTCTGCATGTGAGGAGTTTATTCTAAAATGACTGATCCCACTTTAAAAACAAAGCAAAACAGAACAAAAAAATGTGTACTGTTACAAAGTGATTGCTGGCATGAAAGAAAGGTAAATTTGGGGTTACTTTTAAAGTTATAAGTCATCTTATGACTCTTATCGCCTTTGATTACCAAAATTTAAGATATTATCATCTATGTGTCTGAAATACTGACTGATGGATGACAGTATTTTCCCAAAATGGGATTATAGTGTTTTGGAATGAAACCCTTCATGTGTAGTCTTGTTGTTGTCTATGAGTGTGTGTTCTTTCTGTGATACCACTTCCTGTTGCAGTATAACCCATTTGTAATATAGTTTTGTTATTTGGATGAAGTCGTGCCCATTTATGTTCTCTCTACCTCGGCTAAAGGGCATAGCCATGAAGATCATTGCTTATGAAAAACAACTTATTTGGATCCGAACATTATGATTTGTGACATATCCTAAAATCGTGACTTTTTCTGCTCCTTGTTATGATGGAGATCAATGCACAAGACACCAGATTTTAGAACAATACTGTCTTTTTTTTTGTAAAAGGGAAATATTTGATGTGTTTTCATATGATTGTGTATATTCTGGTAGAAATATCTGTGAGAGTATTTTGATTAAAATGAAATGTTCAGACGACTGACCTATGCAACAAATCAGAGCAACATAAATTATGAAATGGTGCAATGCATTAGTGAACTTAAATACTCTGAGATACTTGTGTATTATATCTATTTTGACCATTTTGTTAAAGTACTGTTTATAAAGTTACTAACAGTAAATATATATATATATATACAGTATATCTCTGAGATCCTTTCTGTGCCAACTTTACCTGGAATACATTAGACAAACTACTTTACATTAACATTTTGGACACCTAGTATATTGTTTAGTTTTAGTTAATAATAATGATAACCTCAGTGCAGGCTTGTATTACACACACGCATACTGTATGAAGCAGACATCAATACTGACCTAAAGCCATAGGGCCTAATGCTTATTTCCACATTACTTAGTCTATTTTATCTAGACTGCGCATACTGTAGACTTATGAAACAGCTGAATAAATCCAATCAATCAGTCAATAGTGATAGCTGACAAAGGACATCTGGGGTAAATGGCAGGTCAACAGGAGCATTTTAATATGCACATCAATATGTGAACGTGTAAGCAGGAAGCCTATTTGTAGGATTAGGTTTTGACCAATATGGATTTTTGAAGGTCAATACTGATACTTTTGTGCTTACGCTGATATGAGATATGCTTAAATTTGACCAATTTAATGCCAAAAAAGTATTCAGTTTTATACTTTTCAGGGTGGAAAGGTCTGTGAAACTGCACCAACATGGCTCACTAAAACCCCTAATTGAAACCCAGGATAATGAACGTTTTCTAAGTTGGCTTGCAGCTCCTTACGGCAGGGCAAGGCAGGTTTCATTCTATTTACAGACTGCTACCCCTGAAACTATTAAGTAAAAAAATATCCTGTCCCCTCTCCATCATATCTGTGGTAGGCAAAATTGTCTCATTTGCATTGAAACACCAATGTCAGTACAATGTGTCAGTGGCAGTAAACCGATATGTCAGTCTAATCGTAATCAGAATCAGAGTAACTGTAATCATCAAGTACAGTAAATATGGACAAATTCATCTTGGTGGTACCACAGCATGAGAACAGTGTTTTCTCACTTAAACTATGCCATTTGATATGTAGTTTAACTATAGAATAAACAATTTTGCATTGATGAAATGTACCATGAAGAGGAAGTACTAATAGAATGAGATGAAACATATTATGACTTTGATTAATCTACCACTGACTTATAACAATGGTACATAAAAATGTAAATTATGTTCTCTCTTCTGGTCATCAATATTTTAGAGATCAAATGACTACTATTACTTGTTGCCTACAACTAATAGTACTACTGCTGCCTAGTATTACTGCTCCAAGTATTATTTTTACTACTTCTATTTTTATACCATGTTTAATTGCTGTGAAGCACTTTGTAACTATTGTTTTGAAAAGTGCTATAGAAAATAAATTTGTTATTACTACTGCTACCACCACTACTACTAATGTCACTACTATTACTACCACTGATAGTACAACTGCAACTACTGTTATTACTACAACTACTACCATTACCACTGCTAGTGCTCTTACCAGTACTAGGCCTACTACTACCCTCTGAGTTTATGGTGCACAGGGCATGAAAAATAGGCCTGAATACAGGCTACAAAAGTTTCACATGCAGTGTAGTCATACCACCACTAGGAGGAGCACATACACAAACAGTTCAGGAGGTAAAAATATATATAGTTAAATAAACTGAGTTCCCGGATGTACTGTACTGCACCTCCCCCCTTTGCCCCCTCTCTCCTCCCCTCCGCCACCGCCTGCTTGTCAAACCGAGCCTCCTCCTCCGCTTACTGTCCCCTCCCAGCGGGTCTCCCTCCCTTTGCCACTGCAGTGAAAGCCTCGGTAAAGGAGAGAGAGAGAGAGTCTGAAGCTGGTTATAAATCTACGGCGAGACCTCAAACAGCACCACAGCCGTATTTTTGATTTCTCCACCACAGCTCGCGGCCTAAAGACTGCCCTGTTGTACCTCGTTGTCGTTCACATCGCCTGGATTTCATCATCCGACCTGCAAGATGGTAAGCAACGATTCCTATTTTCACCCTCCACCGACTGGTAAACACACTGGTGGGCAGGCCTGTGTTGTAACGTATCGAATAATGTGGCGTTTTGACAGGTTGTTTTTCGCGGTGAGAGCTTTGCGTTGAGTTAACGGTCGATAACATACCGCCCTGACGAGGAGGAAACGCTTTTCTCACCCACTTTGTCTATCTCTCCCTCTCTCTGTGTCTATGTAATATCCTGGGGCTGACAGTAGCCTAAAGCCTATGGCCCAGATATCTTTCTTATCCCTTCTCGACAGAGCCTACTCTCCTATGAACAACTAGGCCTGTGCAAATTAGTTTTCGTGACAAAATGACACGCGTAGGCCTCGGTTGTAGTCTAACTGTGGCACATTTTAGACGCCAAACAAGCTAATACCTGCGCCGAAGTTCAGCCTATGCACTCTGTATCGAAACCATAACGCAGTTTACCTTGATAATGTTTTCCAAGAAGCATGGCGGCTGTGTTGATAGTTGCAACATTGTTTCATCGGTAGAACATTGGTGTGTTCAGATGAACAGGCCGTGGTTACATTTGTATCCATTTACAGCAGCTTTATAGGAAGCTGCCATAGCAGCACCGACAGTATTGGCTCGTGCTGGCCCAATTAATTGGTCAGCGGACCATATAGGAAGGTGAGTTGCCTAGTAACGTTTGGCATCCAAGTATTGACCAATAGCAGCAGACCTGGCTGGACAGTACTGTCCAGGCCAACATCCATTTTCAACTTCAGAGGGGATTAAAAGTGATAGAGCTGCCAACCAATAACAGTGATATAGCAAAGAATAATGGGCCATATGCACAGGAGGTGACACTGGGCCCCCTCCACTTTTATGTCATCCCCATACAACCATTATTCCATCTATGACAAACATCTACAGTATGTCTACCTGCCCACAATCAAACACAGGCCCCTTTCCACATTCATTTACTGATCACTTATCAGACACATATTTTAGATGAATGGGGTTTGGTTAGTACTAATTTGGCTGTCATAGCCATACTTGCACCTGAAACTCCTTGTACAAAATCTGTCCAGTTTTAGTCTACTTAGGAAAAATGTTGCCAAACTTTATTTCTGCTTGTTCCAGTTTGCTACAGATAATGCAGCAGTTGCTTTATTTCTGAGAGAGCTTGACTTGTTTAGAGTTTTGTAGATTTCAAACAAACCCTGAGTGAACCCTGAGCAGGGTGAAATAAGAGTATATTTATTAATATACACTTGAGGACCAGAGAAGGTATTTTGATGCAGACACTTTAAGGGCCCTCCTTCAGCGCGGGCCTCTGGGAAGTCAGTAGCCCTATTCCACCCACTATGGCAGCTCAGGCCAGTAAGCAGAATATAAGGTGAATAAGCTTTGAGCAGGAGTCAGTGATCATCATAAGTCAGCAATGACCAGTGTAAACAAAAATCAGCTATAATAACAGCCTATCAGCAGCATCAGTTTGATACCACATGTTCCATGAATTTACAGCATAAATATGTGCCATTCTAAAAAGTTGGATGACCCCTTTAACAGCAAACAAATTGTGGGTAAGCTAAGTTCAGGCACGTTCACCCTCTACTAGATCCCTGTCAGTAACTCAATCAATTAAAAGTCATTGGTATTGTGGTCACTTCAGTGGTCTGCCAGAGGGAAGAAACTCTGTGCATGCAATTCTTACAGACAGCATGCCAACTTATGGCTTGTCAAAATGGATTCTACTCAACCGCTGGCGGAGGTTGGGGGCAGGGACACACAGTTGCTTGAGCATGTAGCGGAATGATCTGATACTAAGGGGACCATATGCTGCCTAGCAATCAAGCACCACCCACATGCGGATCGAGCCGTAGCTAATGTAAAAGAGATCAAAGCCACGGCGAACCACCAGCAGAAGTCATGATCAGCACTACATGATCCACACTGCACTTCTGAGCAGCCCACTCAATCTGGATTTATTCTCCTCACTGGCTGTTGCAGTCCCTGCTGCGTTGTGGCGCCTCTGCCTTGGCTTGTACTGGAGCCAGGGTGGGAGATACATCACCAGTTACCAGCACCAGCAAAACGCTGGTCAATTTTGTCAGTGATCAGCTTTGTGTAATCTACCACGACCACTCTGATAGGTAAACAAACATATCCTGGGAGTAATTCTTTAAAAAGTAGTAGAATAACTATGGAATATGCTGACCTCTGTTCCCTGGGGAAAAAAACAGTTAAATTCACTTTTTAAATTTGACATGTTCTGGTTGAAACAGAATTTGGGGGTGGGAAATCGCTTGTGCATAATCTCGAGCTGCCACGAATTGTTAAAAATCAATCAATTCCAGCCAAGGAGACACAACGATGATGTCTTAGAAGACGTAAACACGGTTTTGGGGTGTGGGGGGGTGAAAAGCTGCCACGTCCTCCTTTAATCCACATCATGATTGAATGTTTTTGAATCATAGCTGTAATGTACTGATTGCTGTTTGACCTAAACTGTCTTTTTGCACATTTGTTGTGGTTCTCTGCATGCCAGAACCTTTAAAAGGCACCTAAATGTGTCACGACACCAACAGCACCACAACAAAAGTCTTCATTTATTACACTCATTGACAACTCTGCACTGAGCTGTCAGGGAAAGACAAAGGGTATAACACGTTTTCATGTATGCTGGATTTGGCAAATGCAGCTCTATCACTTCTAGGTAAATGCATAAGAAGATTTTAAGTATTGTTAGTTTGCGTAGTATTACGAGGCCCTCAAAAACCTTTGTTTGTAAGCCCAACTTGGGGATAGAAATGGCTGAGAGGATTAGCCTGCCAGAGTTCCTTTGGGCCGCTGACATTTTGGTAATTATTTTCATATTTGCACTTGATTTGTAAATCTGGTACAGATCCTTGACTCAAACACACACACACACACACACACACACACACACACACACATCCATATACCCACAGAGAAGCACACACACACAAATGCACCTCCCCAGGCTATGTTACCAAGCAAGAATTGCAAGAGGTGACCGAGAATGCTTCTTCAAACATAAAAGGAGACTTAGGTGGATGTCTGTGCAAAGAAACAACTAGCAGCTAACTTGTCTTTATGCACTGCAGTTACTTCATATGTCCCACATGGCTTCACGTGTGTGTGATAGAGTGGTAGCTTGTGTGTGTGATAACACGTGTAGCCAGCTCATCATTGGCCTGTTTCTCTGCCCGCTGTAGGAAGTTAGGTTGGAGAACGGAGGGGTGTTCTCTATTTAAAGAACAATCTGGAAGCACAGTGCAGCTCTGCAGTCGGCTGTGACTCTGTAGGGTTGAGGCTGTTTATCATAAAGCTTGGCTATATGGCTTAGCTTTATACTTGCAGGAACATTTGCGTGGAGGAGGGGAGTCTTATGAACACTGAACCAAGCGAAGAAGGGAGAAGACGCACGGCATGCAGACACGAAGATGCATTCTCGCTCATCAAAAAATGACGTATCATGGTTGTTAGTGGGATATTTTAACTTGAAAAGTAACTCAAATGCCCCAGATCAGTTGAAAATGACACACACGCACGAATACACTTTTTCACATTGTAAAAGACCCGATAGTCAGTTTTTGTTTGTTTGATTGATGCTTTATTGTAGGCATTCATAGGCCTAATCGCATATACAAGCCATACATACGCACACACTGAGGCCTCCCGTAATGTATGTAGATATGTAGTTGCGGATAAGCCTAATGAGTTAAGTGTCCATTTAATGATATCAGATCATGAGATCTTCCTGCTGTCACTTTACCATCACATTGGTCACTGGATGGGGTTTTCCTCCAATGCCGTGAACAGTGAAAAACCACTCCGCATCCATAATTGCATTTAGGTTTCTGGGCAAGATCTGCCAGTCGCTTACTCTTTCTAGATATTGTCAAAGCTAAAATAATGAGGAAGTGACAGAGGAATTGTATCTGAAGAGACCTTTAATGTGTTTCCAGTTCCAAGTATAGAGAAGAGAGATTGTCTATAGAGAGAAACAGTTACAGTGGCTCAGTCCTGCAAGCATTTGATCTTGTTCAGACATGTCATCATAGGCCAACAGCATTGGCTGTTAGCATTTGAAGCTGTGTTTGCTTAGCAGATATGGTATTTAAAATCACAGTTACTTTAATCGTCAAACACAATAAAGGTACAGAGATTTACAGTTGAGTTTGGCAATATGCATTGACGGTACAAGCAAAGCATATCACTCTTGATGGTTGACCGATGTTGGTTTTAAAGGCTGATATTAACTGTGGACGGAAGTCACTAATAGCCAATATTGTGTGCTGATATTCAGCATTTTAAAGTTAGTCCATTTTGATGCCAAAAAAATCAGTGTTTCATCCAGAATTGTATTCTTGTTAGTGTGAAAAAAACCTCTGAAACAGCATTTAGACCACCGTGAGACACTATGAGCCTCCACTGTAACCCAGACTAATGAAATCCTTTTCGGGCTAGCAGGCATCTCACCTACTCATCAGTAGGGGAAACTCTTAGATACATTACTGCCCTTAAATGAAAAGTTAATTTACAACAAAATGTAATTGAACGATCAAATAAAATGTGCAAAGAAGATAAAATTTCTCTCTGTTGTATTGGCAGCGGAAGACATGACAGACCTGAGACTCTCATATTGACAAACTGATAAATACCTATAAATGACACTAGTATTTTATGTCTGCATGAAATCATGCAAATATGCAAACGTATTCAACATGTCAATGCTTTTTATGGACAAACACCCGTGTTTTTAGTGTAGAAGAAACAGGAAGTAAACAACAACACAGCGGAAGTGGCCAGTGAATTTTTGAGTGCACCAACCACTGTGACTGGCAAACAAGAAAAGATGATACCCTGTGATAAATTGTGCCTCCAAATGGTCTCCATGTACACAACCATTATTCCACTCTCACGGAGCCAGGAAATGTTTATTTGCTATGGTTTTATTTGGCGTACTATAGTGTGAGCGGAGAATGCGTTCTCATGTTCTGCCAAAGATGCCTCAGAAAAGCTCTCCAAGTCTACAGTCCCTTGTACTGTGCTCCCCGGTCTTTCATGTTGTGACTGGGTTCGGCACGTCTATTATTAGCTGGATTTTTGGGTTGGCCATAGCGATGTGGCTGAACCAGCGATGATGCCAGACTCTCAGTTCATCATGCAAAATGTGTGTTGTGTGCTGAAGCCTAATTGATTCTGAATGAAGCATGCATTATTGATGAGCCAACACGAGTCTCTCTCTCTCTCTCTCTTTGCCTAGCATCCATCCATGAGGGATGCTTGCTCTCTTTCTTTCACCATCTCTAGCTCTCTCTCTCTCTTTACATAAGACATGACCAGAGTTACTCCTCACCCCACGCTAGCTACACCACTGACCTTAAGGCAGACCTTTGTAACACTGTAATCCTAAACACCAAATCTGCTTTGCTCTAAGTCTCTTTACCTGCAGGACCCTACTGGTAGTTCTTAACAGCTAACAGACCTCAGGGTTGTTATGTTTACTCACCATTTTGTATAGGAAATAGTTTATCTGCATCTTCAGGCTCAGGTAACCACTGTGATACAAGTTCATCAATAGGGTATCAGCGTACAAATATCAAGTCATTTTTAACACCATTATCACTGACTGGAATTCATAATTGTGCAGATTTTTATTGCATGTAACAAATATACCAACAGAAAGAGACTTTTCCATACGAGGATCAATAAATAATCACTGTTATCATCAGCCATTGAGCTATATCGGCTACAGTGTTTGTGCCATGCTTTGTCTGTTGAGTTCCACTGGGAATTGAATCCCTTAAACTGGCAGCAGCTCGTGCCATTCTCTACCATTGTGCCATGGAGGAGAAACCATGCATATGTCAAATTCAGTATCAGGAAAGCAGAGTCAGTTGCTTGTGCCTGGATCAGAGCGAGTCAAATGCTAAGTCGCTCCCCGGGCTAATCCTGTGTCACCTCTTGCTCTTCACTGCTCTTAAAATACCACAACATCTCTGAGGTAAGGCTGCTGATGTACAGTAGCCCAGTGGTAATCCAGTACATGACATTAGTTGTAGTAGCTCTGTCTAGTCAGCTCAGTAGATATACAATTTATATCTATTTTGTGCAACGGTAGTACTTCTTATCTGTCTTACTTTACAGCTAGTATTCTTAGGATGCGATCACACCAACAGTTTTCTTTGGTCTGAACAATAGTAGGAAAGTCACTTTCACCAACCAGGGCTTGTAAACAAAGTCACATGGACTCACAAGAGGCTCGTTTATTGGACAGTTTCAGTAAACTGTGAGAGATTTTGGCAGCGGGGGGACGGTTGGGGTGAAAATAAATCTGATTCCAGTCACTGTCTGAGCATAATGGACTTGTCGGTGCTCTTTTCCGTAATTTACCTTCGCTGATGTTCATGCCTGCTAAGACCAGATATAGAAACAGCTGAATACGAGCATCAGTAGAGACTGCTTTCCAAACATGAGGAGCTGCTGGCTGTCCGATGCCAACATCTGTCTCTTTTTACCCATAAAATCACGGATCTGGGCTCATTTTGTAAACTTGGTTGGGGTTACATTTTCCAGCAAACTGTACTGTAGTTGACTGGGAAGAGGACTGAGAGTGAGACTCATATTTTCGGGCAGCCCCGGTGTGGTTATTTGGTGCCATCCGAGTCCAACTTCTATTGTTTTTCCCTGACCACATGAAACATGACTAAACCCTTCACAGTTTGAATAAACTGCTCCAAGCATACTTGTGTGAGTTGCACTGTTGAATATTTTCCTTGTTTTGAATATGGGATATTGGCATGTTCATGTCTTCACTCTCTGATAGACCTTTCTCACAGCAGCCATTTTGACATGAACTAGCAGGTAAACACAGGTGTTACTAATGACATTAACGAAGGTTCTGTTCCATTTGAGGCTACGTCCACCCTAATCCGGAGAAATTTGAAAACGATATCCGTATAAATTTTTCTCTCCGTCCACACTAGTTTTCAGAACGTTTCCGAAAAGTTGGCCATCCAAACTAAAACGGTGAAAATACTTAAATTTATTGAATACGCATGCGCAGTAGTCTGATCTGAGGAAGCAACATCACAAATTTACGTTTATAAGCGATATCAACATCACTTCTCCATCTACATCCATCATTACATCACTGCACATGAAGCCAACGATGTCACAGCTTTAAATATCAACACAGGAGTCGGACTGGGTCGGGTTTCTCATCAATGTATTGAACTGTGGCACAAAAATTTAATTCCTATCACCACAATTTCACCTTGATCAGAAAAAAATGCTGTTATGGTTGCTATGATCATTGTAGTGGTTTCTGTCCTCTCCTCATGTTCTCACACACACACACACACCTATTTCAGTGCGAGGTCTGTATATGATACGTCATGAAATTCTCCGTTTTCACCGTTTTCGCTGTCTACACTACAATGCTGACCCCGGCGTTTTCAGATTTATCCACTTGGGAGAGCGTTTTCGAAAAGCTCCGTTTTCAGTGGGTGAAAACGCTGTTTAAGTGTGGACGGGAGGGCAAAAACGGAGAAAAAAAGATGAGCCAGCATGAACAATAGCAGGACCCTGGCTCTGTTAGACCTAAATGGAACAGAACCTTCATTAATGTCATTAGTAACACCTGTGTTTACCTGTTATTTAATGTCAAAATGGCTGCTGTGAAAAGGTCTATAGGAAGGATGTTTTTCTCTAGCTCCATTTAAAAATATATTTTTATTATTGCTTGACAGATTTTGACAGATTTATTTTGCATTTGCCACTATTTTCTTGGTTCATTTTGCATTTTCAAATATCATTAAAATGAGATTTATGCTAGTAATGTTATCTTTTTGTTATGTAATTTTCCAATTTAAAGATATTGAAATATCAAAATGTGCTATTGGCAGCTTCAGTTATAGGATTCAGAATCACTTTTAAAAACACCATATGGGTTGAACCCTAGATGGTATCTTGGACCATTTATACAAGTCATCCCTTGGAGCTCCTAGATGTTTACATTGGGCTGCCAGTTTGCGTGTCCAGTCCGCCACGTAGCGCAGTGTTAGCTGCTTGGCCTGAGCATTCCTCGATGTAACTGCAGGATAATTCCGGCCGAATGCTGGCCGGCCGTTGGCATCTCCTTCCTTCTCTGTCTTTGTCAGCTAGGATCCCCCCTCCAGCTCTCTGGAACAGGGAACTCCTTACTGGCTCCCATGTGAGCATTGAGGCTTGCTCTGCCAGTAATCAGATTGAGGCCCGGTGGACACTGCAGTGTTGGATGGGATGCCAGGCTAGAGAGGTGGCTGCG
>OMKZ01052680.1:0-13283 GCA_900302535.1 Neoniphon sammara
GTGTGCTCATGTTTCCCAGGGAATGAACCCTCTCAATTTTGGTATCACCATCACCTTTCATCTAGCCCCACCCTTAAGCCAAAAATGTCACATTTGATATCTCAGAATCTAGTCGACAGTTTGCCATGATATTTAGTGAGCACATTCATGCTACTCTGAGGATGAACCTTGTCAACTTTGGTGACCTCATGGCCTTTCCTCTAGTCCCACCCTCAGGCCAAAATGTACATTCTCGCACTACTTGCATGATCCCGACATGCACCAAGCCAGCGGTGCACCATTGGCAGAGTGCCTGTGCTCATTTAATCAGAATTTAAAATTTATATAGTGCTTCTCAGTGCATTAAGTTTATCCATTCAAAACCCCACTGTATCATTTGCAAAATGAATGGCTGTGAATCTTATCAGCCTCCACTTTGCAACAAGCTGAAGTTGTTCTAATGAAAGGAGGCTTCATCAAGTTGTTATGTCTCTCGATTCTTACATGTCTGCCAAGCCAATCCCTCGCCTCATTCCACAAACTGCGGATTGTCTGTCAATCAAATCATTATGGCGGTTCATGAGGTGAGGAAAGAGCGCGGAAATGCTGCCAGCTTTGAAACCACAGCACTTGTGTCTGTCTTCCAAAGCTGCAAGCAGGAGAGACAAGACACTCATCTGCAGTATCATTAAGCAACACTCTTCTGCTAGTACATTGACAATAATCACAGTGTTAAAGTTTCTGCTCCTGCTACAAATAATAATTAAATTTGTGTTGCACTTCTTTTAACATAACTATAAATGGGACAAAGCAGAGAGTTTGTTATAATTAAGGGGAACCCTATGTGGAGCCATAAAATTTCTGGTTGAGCATCTACATCCATGTATCACTTCTTTCTAATGCCCAAAATCAACATGGACCCAGCCACTTTGTTCACAAACATGCTCTCCCTGATCAAATGCAGCTTTCCAGTCAATGCTAGCCAGATGAATGGCAAGGTTGTAATCTGTGATGTCATCTAACGACACCCTTGGGAGCCAGTGTGCTGGCGTATAAAAGGGGAAAGTAAATTAACAGGTTCAGAGAGAGGTTGTTTGAGCTTATACACCCAAGAGTGTCAATTCATACTAACACTTGGACCCCTGAATGTGAAGATGCAGTCGTTACCTCAGAAAATCACCTTGATGCTGTGACTGTTTTAGGAAAGAGGCTCTTTGAGTCCCTGTCAAACAGAACAGCTTCAGGATGACATCAAGAGACACCAAAAAAGACCATCTCCCTGATGGTAGATTTAAAGTCCAATATCAATGAATGATAGATGCATACCCAACACTAAGCTGATTACCAGGAAATAATCTAATAGAAGTGAATGAGTCACATTGCTCTCACAGAAGCAATTCACTTACATTACATTTAAAGCCCAGATCATTAGACCAAACAAAAATACATTTATGATTGATACACTCAGATTGTTCATCGCAGTTTCTCATTCAGTCAGCTTCTCACTGCTAATTAGCAAATAAACCATACTAAATAAACAAAGTCACAAACAGATTCATAAAGCAGGTTCAGCATTGACTGGGCCAAGTAATGGGACTCATGCAGCATCGTCACTGGTACATGTGCAAAGAAACACAAGTTTTCCACATCCACTTTGGCAACAAAGAAAAAAATGTTACTAGCATTAAGGATGTCTGGGTCACTGTGAGTGATTGTTTATGCATGAGATTTCAGTGTGACCAAATATAGCTTATGTTTAGCTTCAGATTATATCCATCCTGCATTGTGATTCAGCAAAGGGTTAAATGGTCTTCCCCTCACCTGTTTCCTCCTCGGGCGTTCGGGGTTGCTGTGGCTTTTGGCTTGTTTATCGAATAAAACCACACAGCTTTGATATTCCTCTCGCTCTCGTCCTTAAAGATCCTGTTTTTCAGCGCAGAGTCTCACCCCGAGGCAAAAGGCTTACTCTGTGCCAGTCCATGTCTGGATGGTATTGTACAGTCCATCCGGCCTAGTGGAATACAAATGGCTTCATTCCAAAACAAGATATTTATCCATCCGTGTAAAACAGTGATTCCTATGCTTGTTAAATGCTTCAGTCAGAATGCTGGGTCCTCTTTTATAAATCTTTATTTTTTCTGGGTAATGCTGGCCAAGGATGTTTTTTTCAGCACCACTGTGCTTCACATTTGTACAGCTCTGCGAAAAACACTGTCATATGTTTATGAATGAAACATAATTTAAGCTCCACCAGGGATGGACATTTCCTGAAACTAATATTTTTCCTTCCTAGCCTGAATTTAAAGTATGGGAAGTACCTTGCTCAAGAGCACCAAAGCAGTAGTCATTCACTTTCCCCAAGTTGCTGGTAAAATGTAGGAGAAAACAATCTACAAACTCTAGGTTCGTTATGTTTTAACCTCTTTTAATCATTATTCTGTAATCAGATTAAGCCGATAGTTTGACTGAATCATTTACATGTTGACAACAACTTGGTTTTACATAGATTTATTTAAAAGTTGGAGCAGTTTACTCAGAGTACCATGTGACACAATGAGATCCAACCCACTCCTTTCTCAGTACTAATCTGATTACTGTAAGTAATCAGATTAGTAATTTGATTGATTACTGGAAGTAATCAGATTACTGTAAGTAATCAGATTACTACCACCCTTTACATGGTTCTGTAATAAACATCTCATCTCTAATTACATGGATTAATTCAGAAATGGGCCTATAGCTTGCCACTCCACTGCACTGCATTTGCATTTATAAAGTTACTCTGATTACCATAATGATTACTTGACAGTTGATATATTCAGATTGCCTTAATCAGATTTAGATTAGATTATTAGTGTGAATGTGAACGTAGCTTCCCCCTGCAGTTCTTACAAACATTAGTCAGTGTGAGTGAAGTTATCAGCTTCTTCTAAGTTACACACTGAAATGCCTCAGTGGTGAACCCCCCACCAACCCACCCCCCTCCTCTTCCCCATTTTATTCAGGAACAGGAACCATGTTTATTTGGGGGAGGGGGTGTTTCCTCCGAACTGAGCTTGCCGGTGCATGTCCACCCAGGGGAAATGCCCTGTCGCTCCTGTTGACTAGGCAGGGCTCTTATCGGCGAGAATCCGCTGCTAGAGTGATGGAACGAGGCCAAGGCAGAGGGCTGTCAACTGCAGGGATAAAAAAAAAACACCTGTTTCAGTTGACAGCGTGCCAAGTGTGTTGGAGTGGCTGTCTGGGTTATGGGAGGTTGGCGTGTGCTAATCAGTGAAATGAAGTTGGCTGATGTACTCAAACACGATGTCATTATTCTCCCTCTGTAGTCAGCTGACATTATTAGGAGTTCCTTAAGTAGCTCATTGACTGGTTAAATAATTTTAACATAATTTCTCTGTATTATTAGGTCACCTACCTACAAAATGGACATTGAGAATATGCAGCATCTATCAATATCAGTAACATCTTTTGTCGGGGGTGATGCTAGGTGGAATTGGGCCTTTTTCTCTGGCAATTTCCTCAAAATATATATAAAAACAAAAGATTGCACACAATTTGAGCTTTCAGATAAACCCATGTTTAAGAGAACACCACACATATAAGGAGCTAACACCTGGACAGGGAAAGAGAAAGGTGTGGCAGGATGTTGGGAGCTATATGGACCTGCTGCCTCTGTTAGAAGCAGGTCCATACATTACATGTAAACATTGTGCATATATGTGATGGCGGTGGGGGTGGGAGATCTGGGTGTTAGCATGCACTTTTGTTGAGCAATTTGCCAAGGGATCCCGCTCTAACCCTAATTTCTCAAGACCAGGCTTTATGTTATGAATCCATATTATACTCCATACGTACTGTAACATCTCCTCTCCCCTCCTCCAGAGGCTGGAAGGCAGACATGAACGGGCTGCAGTGCATCCAAACCCGCTGCCACATATCCACCAGGAGCCCACCTTCCTGCTGTGCATGGGTCTCCTGCTCCTCCTGATTGGACGACTACTGTACTCTCAGGGGAGTACGAACAGCCACCAGGACCACTCTCGAGTCTAGCCTTCGGAAAACCCAGCAGACGTAGCACCATTCCTTCATAAGAACCTGTGACTGTGTTGGACCTGTCATATGTTGAATTTTCTTTTGCTTTTGGGGAGATAATTTGATCCCCTTTCCTCCTCTTTCCCAGAATCAAATGGGAAAGGTGACCTTGTTTTGTTTTGTTATTTATGTACAGATTTCGTTTTTTGGGAGTAAGTGATTCCTTAAGGCCTTAAGGAATTCTACAACACTTAGATGTTCATTTTTGCACTTGTTTTTCCTTTATGGATTCTGAGCCTAGTGATGCTACCGAAGATGGAGCATAGCGCCAGGATTTTGCACTCCCTTCCAGTGCAGAGACAACAAAGTCATCAAATGATGTCTCCCTGGAAGATGACACCTGTGGAAAATCAAATGTGCCTTGTACAGTTTCTTTTTCTTTATTTTTTCTGTTGTTTACCTTTTTTATTATTTCTTGCCCAATCTCTATATTGTATTTAGTTTGCAGGATTCTTTGTCTTAAATGATTTGTGTGTCTTACATAGGTGATCAACTCTGCAGGCCAAGGGTTGTTAAACTTTTTGGGTCTGTTCCTCATATTTAACAAATGTCATCTTTTCCCCTGGAGGATCCAGACCGAGGAAAACATACTTCAACCAATTCTGGGTCCCCTAAGAAACCCAACTCAAAGTTCAGGACCAAAGTGCATTGCTACCCCACATTGGTAGATAACGTTGCTAAAATACAATCATACTAGTGTGTTTAACCATTAGGGACTTTTAAATGTTGCGTGGATGTCCGTGTCTACATAGAAAGTATGTAAGAGAAGAACAAAAACATAAATGAATTGAGGAATGTTGGGAAATGATACAGATATGATCTCAAAAGGCATCAAATTCCCTGACTTTTCCAAGATTGTTCTATGACATCATGCAAATTTCCATGACTAATGCTACATTCGTTTGTGCTCGGAACTTGGAAAGTCTCAGTTGGTATTCCCAACTTCCGACCTAAATAAAAAACTCACATTTTCTCAGCACATAATCTACATATGTACTAAAATATTTTTTTCTAAAGTATGAATTAATACAAAGAGAATTTTGTTCACCGTTAACTGTATGCAATGCTGATGTGACATCATGTGGCAATCTTGGGCTACAGCAATCTTGCCTTAGTTTCCGGCTGAAATTCCAATTTGGACATCCATTCTATTGCACATTGCCAAGTAGGAGATCTATGTTATTCCAACTTCCAAGCACAGCTGAAAGCAGCATGGTATTTGTCATTGTAACTGTTCAGAAGTTGCTGTTTTGTGGTAAATGCCAAATGGTCTTGTTTTGGCTAGCTCCAGTTAGCCAAAGCTAGCTCAAGCTAGCAAGCATTTGGGAATGTAATCAAGAAATTTGTTATTTGGAGTCATATTACTTAAAAGGTACTTTAAGTAGATTTTCCAAGCTGTCAAGCATAAGCTTAAATGCTTGACTGAAAACGAGTTAGAACAAATTTAACTTCTCCATCATCTTAAGGATGTGTGTTGTCCATAATCTTTCCAGAATCCATGGTGTTTCAGGTTTTCCATAACCAAAGAACCTCACTCTACAGCCTACAGGGGGAATTGTTGCAAATAGATAGTTTGACCTGTTAATATGTAAGATGAACCTCCCATCATAGCTTTTACTCTCTCTGTTTGATACAGTTTTGCATTAACAGCTTTTGACGCAATGACCAGTCAGTAGCCTTAACCCTTCTCTGCATCTCTGTAACCAGTGGAGCCAGTTTGAATGGTAAGAGATGAAGGCACAAAATGTTTTTTCCTACTTATTAAAGGCTAACTTCAAAGAATTTTCAGAATCAATCACTTTCATCGCCAAATACCCTTAAGTGTAGATAAATTCTTTTGAAAATGCATTAAGAGGTGGAGTGCTGACCTCGTTGCTCCTGTTATATTCAGCATTAAAAATTAAAATGTTTGCGCTGAACCATTAATGAAGCAGAAACATTCGAGTGAAAGAGAGGAAGATGATAAAGTAAACAAAATGATGGTCAGTCGATGAAATGATTAAGCAAATGTAATTTCCAGCTGTCATTTTTTCATCCTTTCCTTTTTGATATTTCAAGTAATAGTTTCCCCTTTTAATTTATACCTGATAACTGATCAAGTAATACTGTCTTACACTCTTCTTTTTGTTGCAGTTCAGCCTCTGGAATTAGCATCAGCTATAGCACCAAGCTCAGAAGTTGGCAGGCATTCGGTTGTTGACAAGGTCATGTTATCCTTTTATTAGCGTCATGATTCAGACTCGGCCAAGTCTCCTTACATCTGCCAGGTCATTAAACACTCTCATGGAAAGCTTTCTGGATGACAACCAAACTGTAGAGTAAAACAGAACTAAACACTGGCTGGCTAGCTAGCAGTATGCTACAGCAGCTCTTGACCATTTTGTTTGCTTAAAACCAACCTAGCCCATGTTAAATACAGGAACGCCATGATTAAAACTCACTTTGAAAAATGAAAACAGCTAACAGATAAACAGCAGAATAGCTTCTGAAAGAATGTGGAAATTTATGCAAAACAGGCCTTTGCATTGTCTGCAAAAAGATACATATTTCCTCTGATATGGATGATGCTGTGGATCTGTCAAATTGAACATTTGCCAAGATGTTTTTCTCCAACAATTCTTCTTAAAGTTGAGTATTTTAAACACAGAATGGTGAACAAGAGTGAAAAAAATGGCAATTATGCAAGAAAAAAAAGCTTTGTCCTTAAGCGCCTTACTGTATCATGAATGCATACCATCTATTTTTAGCATGAGTAATGTAGGGTTTGTATTTGCCATACTATGTCCATTGAACTACGCAGCACCACAAACTACAAAGGCTGTATAGTAAAACTGTTGTTGGGTTATTTTGGATGTTATAAGTCAAATGTTACCCAAATGCTGTACCTTATGTTGGTTTGGATCAGTAGCTGGATATAACTGGGTTGATTATCAATCAAAATCATCTCAGCTAACGTGAATTTCATCCTGTTTAGAATGCTAAATGGAAATGTAATTGGTTCCTGTGCACCAGACTAGATCAGCCAATTGATGGAAAAGAAGTTTTAAACAATTTCACCCAGGGCTGTACAATGTAGTGCAATCTAGGCCTGGAATCAAATGAGGGACTCCGTTACCACTGCAGCCTTCCGTTGCATTGTAATTAAAGTGTCACGTTTGTTGGATTTATCCTGCTTACCAAAACAACTTATTTTTATAATTTTTTTTTTTGCCATCTCTCAGAAGTTGGTGATGAAAACAATTTGTCATTAAATCATAGTTTTGAAAAAAGTTTGTGTTGTAATACAATTGATAACTACATTTCTGGAAGTCAGGTTACCTAAATTCACATTTTTAGCAAATTTATCACCCGTGGAATTTTATGTTTTAATGGTGTGAAATTAGCCGTTCAGCCACAACCTCTCAGTGAGCGTTACATTCATTTTGAAGGTTTTTCCGTTCAGGTTATAAATAGATATCAGGCTCTCTTTTCTTATTTTCAGCTTAGTCAGTCTGACAGTCTGAAAAATACTCTATCAACTCAGTTCTATCTACAGCTTTACAGAGAGGAGATAACAATGGCTTGAAAACGCAGCATAGAGGCAGGATGGGGAACTTTTTTCATGGCCACAAAGGAAAAATAAGGTTATTAACACAAAATATCCGTTTGGAAATGAACAATAACCAGGCCTGTGTTTCTCCAGACTAAATTGACTTCCTTTACCATGTCATTTCACTCTGTGACTGTGTGCTACTTTCTGGTATTGTGCCATGTGAAACCTAAGACCTCATTTCAAAGTACTGTATCGCAGCGGTAGAAAGAGAGGAGAGCAAGCCAGGGAGGAAACTGAAAGATGAATTATCATCATGTGAAACTGATATGGAAACCTAGTAAAGCGCTGTTTCTGCACCTTTGATTTGTGGGTATTACAGTACAGAAAACAACAATTCTGTGACATTCAGGGTTTTCTCGACGTGTGTAGACACTGCTGGAGCGGCTTTGCAACTGGTGCTGAAGACATCTGCATTTTTTTATCGGGTTCACACAAAAAGAATTCACATCGGCATAATAATACATGTAAAGTATAAGGGGGGAAAAAGCTGTATATAAGAGAAATTGAAATGTTCCCAGTTCATTGGATTTGTAAAAAAAAACGAATGCATAACAAGGAGAATAATGTTAAATTTAAGGGGAAAATGAGGTGTATAGAGGAATATGAAGCTGAAGTTATGCTTCCACAGACTCAACTGTAGACAACCTAAGTCACATTTGCTCACCACACCAGGCTGTCACCAACTCACTTCTATCAGGTTTTCCCATTTAATTGTACAGAAATCTGTTGCAACCCGTTTTGCACTGAGCACAGAAACAGACAAAATCTGATCTGAAAGACTCAATGACCCAGTACATTTGTAGCAAAATGTCTTTGTTTTTTTTCCTCGTTTTGTTTTGTTTTTTCTTTTTCTTTTTTATTATACACTGAACATGTTGTAATTACGTGTTTTTTAATTGAGCAGCGCTGTAAATGTAAATAAAGCTTATTTTTCATCTTTTTAAATAAAACAGAAGATTTCTGCTCTATGTGAGTTGCTTATTTATCATTTTTCTGTTTCTTTTTTCTTTTGGGGGGTGTTGTAAGGGGGAAATTATTGTGCAGTTATAGCGCAAAATGAATATCCTCACATTTTCATTTTGAGCACAGAACATTATGGTATGGTATTTATTTAAATAAATAAGGGTGGAAAGTCATGTTTTCAAAGTCATACTCCAGGCTATTTATTCATCAGACAGAAAATCCAAAAGAATATTCATACAACTTAAAGGAGAAAGAGACACAAAAGGATGTATTGTTTCTGTGCAAAATTGACTCAGTAACAGCTGTCTTCTATACCTCCGGTTCAGTCTATAGTTTTGCTTCTATTTAACAGCTCTCTCTCTCTCTCTGTCTCTCTCTCTCTCTTCTCTCTCTCTCTTTCTCTCTGCATATGGGTGAAACAAGGACAGGGTCCATCGAGTATTTGAGTAACCTCAGTAAGAGGCAGCCTCTCTCTCTTTTTCTGTAGCTCTCTCTCCCTTAATCCTCCCTGTGTGTGTGTGTGTGTGTGTGTGTGTGTGTGTGTGCGTGTGCACACATGCATGTTATCTGCACTCATCTGCAGGACACGGAAAGTACGGTGCCTTCCACAGCTTGGCACAAACACATGCGCAGATAATTATATATCCTTGACACACACACACACACACACACACACACACACACACATTAAAAGACATACACTTCTCTCTCTCTCTCTCTCTCTCTCTCTCTCTCTCTCTCTTTCTCACTCACACACACACACACACTCACACACAACTCATTAAAAGACATATACACTTATGCTCTCTCTCACACACACACACACACACACACACGTGTGTATGAGTCAGAGTGGCAGTCTGGCAGGGTGGATTCCTATGCAGACAGAAAGAGAGAAGCACTTGTTTTAACCCCTCGGTGGTTTTAAAGTAAGAGGTCAGAAAATAAGAAATGGCTCCAACACTCCTCTAAGACAACACTTACTTAAGTGAAAGTAACCATACCAATGGAAAAATAATGAATTAAATACAAAAGTCCTCCACGCAAAATTATAAGTATTAGATGTATTAAAAGTAAAAGTCGTCATTGTGTGGGATGGCTCCCTTCAGTGTTAAATTATTTATGCATTATAAAATAACCTGTAATAAGTACTGTAATGTTGTAGGTCTGCTCCATATGCTGTTGGCTTGTTAACACTGGAACAATATATCTTATTTAATGAGCGTACTGTATGTTTTCAATGTAAAACCTTATTCTGCAACTAAGTAATAACTGTCAGATAAATGCCGTGGAATAAAAGTACAATGCAATGCAGTGGAGTAAAGGTCTAAATTCTGACAAAATGGAAATACTCAAAGTGCAAGTAGCTCAGAGTTGCACTTAAAGCCCTTCTCCAGTGTATTTTTGAATTTTTCAGATTTCATATTCTTCTGAGTCATATCCTTATGATGTTGCTGAGCCACACTGTCCGCCAGCTCTTGTTAAAACGGGAGGATGACGTATGACTATAGTTGGTGGTCCAAGTGGCATGTCATCCTCCAAGCTGGCACAGGCGCACTGTCTTGCAGTTTTAAAGGTTTCACCGTTGCCATGACAACACATGACATTGCAGCCAGCCACCTACCAGCAGTAGGTATCATCAGTCCATGTAGCTGCTAACTGGAACTTAATCATATCTCCCTCAAAGCTTTGTTTTGCTGCTATATTTTAACTGCATTATGGCCTCAAATCAAAATTCTGGATGATCAGACACCGCCTTGATTAAACTCTCCTCCAACATATACCGTTTGTCCCGCCCCTTTTCTTTTGTAATTGGTCACTTGTGGTAAAACTGACAGTGATGATTGTTGCGTCTCAGCAAAAGTTGAACAGCTTTCAACTATGAAAGCCACCGAAAAACAGCGAGCAACTGGCTGCAAAATGTGAACGCCAGCAGCACCCGTTAAAAAACAGCGGGACACAATTCAAGGTAAAAAGACATCTGTCTGACGCATGTTTACATTGGGAAACAATTAAAAAATAGTGCAATGAAATTCAGACTCGTCCTCTGTGTGCACAGCCCCTATGCTGTATAATAATTTATGCTTATGAATTGAGCCTGAAGCGTCTAGTTTCCATGGTAATGGAATTACATCCCATTATTAACCACACCTCCATTCTCTGTTTGAAAAAGAACATCAACCGAAAAACAGGAAGTAACACTGGATGGAGGGGAGCTTAAAATACAGCACTTGAGCATATGTGCTTCAGTAAGTTCTGCGTAAAGGCTGTGTAGCATTAAAGGTGCTACATGGAGCATTTTCGCATCAGCATCTGGCTGTGAAATGAGCTGCTATGACTGAAAAGACGATTTGTTTTGTCAGGTTGAATCCAAGGTCCCCTATATGTGACAAGGAATCCCTCAGGAAGAATTCATCTAGATCGGGAGGGGCCGACTCATGAAAATATTTAGTCAAAATACATTATTTGGTTTACTTCGAGCAAAAATGGATCTCCAGTAAAATAGCTATTTTTTTCAAGGTCTCTCAGCAAAATGTTCACACTTCAACTCAGGACTGAGCCCACAGGACACTCA
Source organism: Neoniphon sammara (assembly GCA_900302535.1). NCBI lineage: Eukaryota > Metazoa > Chordata > Actinopteri > Holocentriformes > Holocentridae > Neoniphon > Neoniphon sammara. The sequence continues at coordinate 11,205 of OMKZ01052680.1, forward strand.
CCCAAACTGCCAGCAAGCTAACTGAAGCTTAGCGATAAGGAAGCTAACGTTACCGTAATCTTATACTGCGTTCATGTCATGTCATTAGAACCATAAATACAAGCTCTCCCTACACGTTTACTATTGGGAAACTTGGATTAGCTACTTTGACACAGTTTCTCCCACTTTCCCACACAATGTATTCAGTTCATTCACACAAAAAACAGGCTAACATTAGCTTTAGTGTTTGCTATTAAATTGTATTATTGTGGTGTTGTTAGCTGTGACCATGAAATTGCACAGTGATTTGGACAAACGTGTCAATAGTCATGATTTGACCAAATATAGGAAACATCAAGTCGTTCCTTCACAGCAAAGGTAATCCCACAATGCTGGGTGCACACACTTTACAAAGTAAAGTTTAAACAAATGTAAGTACATGAAACTTGCTCTTGTAACAGCGGATTGACTAAACATTAGTTAAACCCATAGACTGTAAAAAATGGGTTAAACCCATTTTTGTTTCACTTCGCTGCCTGTAAATGTTTTTTCTTGTTCATGCTGTAACTTATCCAGCAGGCTTCACCTCTTGAATAGGTTACCATGGAAACCAGCAGCATCCCACTGCCACTATCAGCAGGTATCCTATTATTGGTCATCACAATGCTTCCAAGTTTCATTTCATGTAACTTTATTAATCTGTGCCGATGTATCAAACACTATTTGCTCCCTGTGTTGCATTTGATCGACTCTCAGGAATACAAGCAAATTCACCCATTTTTTAGGTTTTTACAGAATCTTCATCTTACAAGAGACAACTTTAGCTTCTTATGTTAGCTTTGTTTACCTAGCGAGAGTGCTGCGCTGATGGAAACTAATCTGTTAGTCTCAGTCAGACTTGACAAAATAGCTAGCTTGTCAAACAATTAGCTCCAATCCAAACTATAAGGAAACCCAAGCAGGTGAGACAAAGTGAGAGCTGTGGAGAGAAAATGGCCTCTTCTAACTGACCTTTTAAAAAGGTGATTTATCCTGTTAGCGTGTAGCTAAGGGTGATAAAATCGTAGGCAATTAAAGAGTGATTAGCCTAAGATATCAGGTATTTTTTAACTACGTTAGGAGTATGACAGAATATCTGCACATCTGCAGAAATCAGGGAGAAGAACTCCCTTGCTATATTAAAACCAAACTCAAGACGTATCTGTTTTCTTTATCCTATGGATAAAATTGGCTTCTGTTGACCAGGGAGGGAGGCTCAGTCACTTCACAGAATGTCCTATCTTAGTTTAGATTAGGGTCTGCCGGTTTAGATGTCTTTCTCTGTCCTTCCTTCTCTTCCCCTGGTTGGTAGACCCTCTGTCTCTGTTGTTTTTTTGTGTTACCAACCTTTTCTCCTCTGTCTGTGTGAGTACGTGTCTCCAGCTTTTAGGTTGGTGGCCTGACTCTGCTTCCTGCCCTGCTGTCCCCAGTCCTGCTCCCTCTGCATGGCCCTGCGTCTCCTGCACCTTCCCAGCCATTAGTCATTAACATGCCTCTTTTAGCCTTTCCTCTTCTTAGCTACATCCCTAATGTTTCCTCCCCATCCTTTGTATGCATGTTTATATGCCTGAGTGTGAGTGAGTCTGTCTACCTCCCAGGTATACTGCCCCCATCCCACCATCATCACCCATCTCCTCCACCTCCATCCCACCTTCACCCCCTCATCCTGGTTGCCGCTGCGGCTTCGAGACTGGTCATCATCCATGTTTCCTTCTGTCGAGGTTTGCTGCTGCTCCCTCTGTTCCCCTGCTTGTCTGCTTATCTGCTTATACTTTCTACTTGTTCAATTTTGTTGTTATTTGATTTATTGTATAATCGCCCACTTGGTCGGCACCTGTTGCACTCCTGGCGGGCCAGGAAGGGCCCCCCTCTCTCTGTGGTCCTTCCCAAGATTTCTTCCCTTTTTCCCTTACCCTGGGTTTTTTGGGGAGGTTTTTCTTGCCCGATATGAGGGTTAAGTCAGGGGGTGTCGTCCTGTTTAGTTGCTTGTAAACTTGTGGGCCTGTACAGCCCTTTGAGACTGTGGACAGTGATTTTGGACTCTAAATAAATATGAACTTG
>OMKZ01052689.1:0-12990 GCA_900302535.1 Neoniphon sammara
CCGCCACCTACTGGCCTATTCTAGGTTTGCGGTTAGTGTTTTGTCAATGTTGAATAAAAACTTTATCCAGGAAGTGAGAAAGCAACTAGCAGAGAGCACATTTTGTCAGCTTCCAGTGATAATCAGCCACTCCAGCATACACTTTGTTTTGAGTTGCATCGTTGGCACGCATGAATACATTTATGTGGATTTTACTGTTGTGTGTTGATGTTTAAGTGGCAGCCTTTTCATTGTATGCTTATTAGAAACATACTTTACCGTATTTCTTTCTAGCATCCTGTGTTTGTTAGCCATGCTAGCTTGGTTGATGTAGTGCATAAATATGGTGCGAAATAATTCATGTGATGATTTATGCATCTACAGAAATGCGATATTCATGATTGTTATTTCTTTATTTTGCTTTAGTTTCACACTTTACTCCAGCAATAAACCTGGCAAAAATGATACCCAGAGTCTTGTTTGGAGTGGAGCGTTTAGCTGCCTGTCAATACATGCATGGGATGCATTGAGGACAGAACAGTCTTTTTTCTGAAAAACGTCAGTTAGTGAGTGACGAGCCAGTTTCTAGGCCTTTAGAAACTAAAGTGGAATTTGTAGTTTCTGTTATCTAATGTAGAACAATAGAACATTTTTCAGTAAAACATTCATTAGTAAACACCAGGTTTTGGTGTCAGTCCCTCACAATCAAAAACACAATCAAAAAAGGGGGCACACCAAAAAAGACATTAACATCACTTAATTGCAAATAACACCTTGAATGTACTGAACATCTTAAGTTGATGGTGTAAATAGGGTCCAAGGGTAGATATTTAAAATGCAGCAGTGCAGTTAAGGACAGCTCAGCTCTACCTTTTAATCATGAGTTAAATGTCACCGGCACAAAATCTGGCTGCAGTTTTAAAAAAGTGTCATCAAGTGTCTTTGAGCAAGATACTGAGCCCCCCTACCTGCTCACTCATTGTAAGTCATTTTGAATAGCAGTACCGGCTAAATGCCGAAATAATTCAACTTGTGCCTTTAAAATAAGTTTGATATTTCAAAATATAGGGGAAAAGCACGGCTGAGCGTCTTATTTTTGTAGCGCACAGCCACGCTCGCTGAACAGCCTGGGAAATTTAGATCCCACACGGCCGTTTAGATTGCTTGCCAAGACTGTCTCTCCCTGATTTGATAATATGAGATTACATAGCAGCTGTGCATTTATGGAGAAGACAAAATAAGTATATTTATGTAGACCAAGCAGAGACAGATTAAGAGCTCTGGCTAACAAATCCAGCAGGAAGTAATTTGCCTGTGCATATTGTGAGAGAATAAAAATTAAGATGTAAATGATCTTCTGAGTAGTTTTTGTGTTTCTCCGAGTCACCGGCCTTACTCAGCATTGACTCAGCTCCAAAAAAAAAAAAGGGGGGGGGTAGGAAGAACAAGTATGTCTTGAATTGAACACCTTGCTCGGCCATGATGCTACGTCAGTAGACCGAGGCTCGTAGAATCAGATGAGCCACATTTGTTTCCCTATAACGTATACCGCATTTTAGTGCATAACACAATGTGAATATTTCATCATTCATCAAGAGATGAAGTTTTTTTCTCACTTTTTTTCACTTTTTTCAGGGAACCTATGTTGGTTTCACTCCAGAATTTACCTTTTTTTGACCCTTTATTGGCTTAAATCCCTTTAGATTAAAAGTAAAGACAGTTGACAAATTAAATGAAAAACCAACATTAAGCGTCTTAGATGTCAGAACAGCTTCAGTGCACCTTGGCATAGATTCTACAAGTCTCTGGAAGTCTACTGGAATTAATTATTCCAAAAGATACTGTACATATAGAGAGATATTATGGTAAGGCTGCAGGGCATAAACCCCTCATTACAAAGACAAAACGATATTTGAGAGTTCATCGGTACAAAAACCATCAGCACTTGTCTACAGAGATGTGGAAAAAAGTTGTGGTCTGATGAATCATCCTTCAGGCAGGTTGGTATTAAATTCATTGGACTGTGTTCTGAGGGCAGCACTGCATCGAATCCTAACCCTAACCCTAACCTTAACCCTAGACCATGCAATGCTGCCCTCAGAGGACATTCTAATAAATATAATATCAATCTCCTATCCTTTACCATATTCTCCACAAGTGGGCGAGGGCATGTGTGGCGTACACCAAGAGAACGGTACATGCCTGAATGCTTGACCCCTGCAGTGAGGGCGTCCGACGGCTCTGTTATGCTGTGGGGGGCATTTTCCTGGCATGGTTTGGGTTGACTTGTTCCCATAGAGGGAAGACTCACTGCAAATTAATACAAAGACATCCTAGAGATCACCTTTATCCTAAACATTTCTATCTTGATGGCAGCAGGAGTCTGGATGGCAATGTCCCCATTGAAAATTATGTAAATAATGTGCTATGGCCTTCATAGTTACCCGGATATCAACTGGGAGACTGTTAGACAGCCCCCTCCACCACCATCATCATCATCATCATCAAAACACAAAATGAGGGAATATCTTTGGGAAGAACGGTGCTTCATCCCTTCAGTGGAGTTGTAGAATCTGTGCCAAGATGCATTGAAGCTGTTGGAGCAACTTGTGGTGGCTCAGCATCTCACTGGGACATTTTATGTTGGTTTTTCCCTTAATTTGTCGCCTGTCTATATATCTTAACTTTTACTTTAGTCTAGTAAAGTTATTCACAAGGCATTAGCAACGTTGTGGTGAAAAGGTATTGGGAGTATTTAACACTTAGATCTTAGGTGTCCTTAGTGTCCTGTTTAATGGTTCGGAGAAGCGAAGGAGGAGGTATAGTGGAAGAGGCAGGAGAGGTTTAGGAGCAGGTTAATTTTAGTTTTTAGCTTTTAATTTAGTTTTAGTTCTATTTAGTTTGTTTTAGATTAGTTTTAGATTTAAGTTTAGTTTGAAGACACATTTACAGGTTTAGTTTTTATTTTCTGAAAATGCTTAGTTTTAGTCTAGTTTTTATTCACAGTCACATTTCTTCCTCATACACTGTATTAATTTCTGTGTAGAGACACTTTTAAGTTTGTGTCATACTTCCCCTTGAGATTTGTGCCACAGATTTTATTTTAACTCGTATTGGACTATCATGTTTCCTCGTGACTCTTAGCATTGTTGTCAGATCAGCTCAGTATCATGACCTCGGTGGCAGCAGCTCAGTGGGTGAGTGATGTGCAGCAGCGTACAGCTCAAGTGTCAAATCAGCCCTTGAAACTTTTTATTGTCAGGCACTCGAGGCTTAATGTTCCTAACTGGTCCGTGTACGTTCAGGCTGTTCTGTAACACTACAATACTGGTGCACTATTATGCATTCATTAATGCCTAACTAATGCTCAGATGTTCATGAGTTAATGTATGAGTCATGAAGGACTAAGCCATGTATTAATAATTACCACATGAGCAACTAATAAAGAATCTGATTAACAGACTGAGTCATATATGAATTGCTATTAATTAAGTCTTCCATCATGGATTAATTCCCTATTAACATCTAGCATTAATACTGCAAATTCATGTGTTAATTACCACAATGGGTCAAAACCATGGATTTCAACTCTCAGCCCTCTGCCACCGGGATGCCACTGTTCCAGATGAACTGGCGTATCTGTTTATTACCTCATGCCTTGTTGTTCTTTGGACAGGAATATTCCTGGTTGAGGTTTGCCCTTCAGGATTCAAAGGTGGGACACTGAGAACATGTACTGCTATTTCAGTAGTAACATCTGTAAATCATTCATATTCTGGTGCTCTGATATTTGCGGATAACCCGGCTTCCCTTCCTTCAAACACATTCTCTGACACTGTATTCACCGTGCAACTGTCCCACAGACCTCAGGCAGCATCAAAACACATAACCATAACTACATATGTACTTCATAATGAGTTATTTGTCATGTGCCTCACCAAGTAAAGTCATAACATAATGATATTTTGCAAATCATTAGTTAAGGATTTATTAAAACAGATTCTGAACATGATTTCACTTTTAAACAGTAGCAACAAAAATAGTCAGTACAGCCAACAATTCACAATAAAACTGAGTTGAAGTCTGCATTTCATAGTCACGACTTGAGAACTAATTCAAAAATAACTTTTATCATTGATGACATTGTTGGAGTTTGTAAAAGCCATTTATTTAACATTTTTGCTGAACAGTTGAATTAACACATGCCTTCACCAAACAAAAAAGGTCAAATGTGGCTCATGAGCTGAAGTGTAGAGAAACATGAAAATACATACATATACAAAACATCAAAAAAAAAAAAAATCCAGAGATCCCTCTCTCTCTTTCCTATGTATAGTTTTATTTTATTTATTTTTTTTATTTTTATTTTTTTACCATACCTTAATACTATAACAGCAGTCATAACCTAACAGCTACCAAACTGCTATGCCATGCCACACTGTCAAAAGGACAAATGCAACACCTTTATTTTGTAACAATGTCTAGCAGGTCACATTGGCTTGTTTCATAGCAATGATGAGGCCAGCATTTGGCTCCAAAATACACTGAGCCATATTTGGCAGCAAAGTTTTAGAGACTGTCACCTTTTTTGAAATTGGCTCTCATGACGCTGCACATCCGAGGTTTGACTCCCAGTTGACAAGGTTGAGGCCTTTGTTTTATTGCAAGATTGACTCTGCAGGAGCTCTTACTGAAATAAATGCACACATAGTTGTATGCATGAATCCATAGATAAATAAAAAAAGGAAATGATAAGTAATTCTGAGCTATAGACATACAGCATGCTGCTACCACCAATACCACCGCCTGCAGGTAAGTTACTTTCAAGGCCATAGAACTGACTTACAGTCATTCTAACCTTAACTTATCCATTCAGATATCTTTAATTCAGTTTATATCAGATCATGTGGCATGTTTCAAAATTACACACATACTGTACACCTGTCACTCAACAACTTTTCAAACACATCTTCTGTTCTTTCACCTCTTCTGAAATCATCAGCGAGTGATTTCTTTAATTTCTTCTCCTCCTTTTGTTTCTTCTTTTTGTCTTTCTTTTTCTTCTTTGGTAAGGGCTCTGGCTCGGATGTATCTGAAGCATTTGAGCTGTAGTCATCTGAAGGTTCTGCTACCTGCCTGCTGGGATGCTGTGGGTTTCTGAGAAGCTGACTGTTGTGCAGTTTCAGCTCTCAGTTTTAGGGCTGTCACAGAAAAAAAAAACTGTATAATGAGACAATTATATCTGCAGTGTCTTGAACTAAGGGAAAAAATATTTTGAGTTTCTGCATTTACAATTTGCTTGTCATGTGTGAACTGCACAGCATTTGTGTGTGGGTTTTTTCAGACTCCCCTGACGTGGCTCGATTCACAAATGCATTTTTTCAACAGAGGATTATCTGTAGTCAATCAGATGTCTCCTTCCTTTTCAGCCAATCACACAAGCCTAGATTCGAGAGTATGATTTAATGTAATCACCTAGCGTTACATCTGCGCAGTCTGCAATTATGAACGAACGATGAACAAGCCCAGAGGTCAGAGGTCAACCTCAACATGGCATCTTGTAGTGGCGCTACAGATGTAAGCTAACCAAATAACGTGCAGGTTACGTCGCGGTAACGTAATCTGACAACCAAAAATTTGTCTCAGCAACGTAAACACATCGTGGCAACCGGAAAAGTGAAATTCCAGGTTATGTTGTCGCAACGTAATTTGTTTACGTTGCGAAATCTCAAAACATCATGTCAAATTGTTTCCCATCACTAGTGTTTTCACAAAGTTTTCAGTTTTCGAAATTGCCAGTCTTCATGAAAAAATAGCAATGAAAACACTTGAATTTCTTTAAGAGGCATGCCTTCAGTTACTTCAATTGCCATGTTGATTGTTTTGGTTCCAGTCAGGGTCACATGACATTATACAGTATATGTCATGTGTCAAGATACCCCTTCAGTTTTCCCAATTTTTGTTGGCTGTTGCAGTCTGGCACAGCCTGCTCTGATTTCGTTACCACTGTCAGCTACACGAAACAGTCTGAGGTGCTCACAAAACTTTATTTCTTTAAGGGAATTCAGCACTGATGTCGTGTGGTTTCTTTTTTTCCAGTCAAGTGCGCTGCAGCTTCATCTGTCGTCATCAGCTAAGCCCCGCCTCCAGCTCCAGTTCTTAGAGGATGCTGAGTGGTCGGGCCGTTTTTTTGGTTTCTGGCCACCTAAATTGGAGCGAGGCCAAATGCAATTTGCAAGTCAAAACAAAATGAACTGTGTCAGGTTCTGGCTGCACTACAGAGCAAGACCAGCATTTTCGAAAAGCTCCATTTGGACTGAAGGGCAAAATCCAGAAATAAAGATTCATTTTCAGTTTTCTCTGGATTCGTGCGGACTTGGCCTTAGATCGAGAAAGAGAGATATGCAGGAGAGCAGCTTGTCTTTAAAGCTCCATATTGATTTGACAGTTCTATTATTAAGAAGAATGAGGGGCAGAAGAGTGGAATTTGAGCAGATCACTCTTTCTCTCCCCCGTAGTTCTCTCCTTTTATTTCTTTCTTCGGTTCTCTTACTCCTCTTTCTCCTTTTCCCTCCATCCACTCACTGTTCCCTCTCTCTCTCTCTCTCTCTCTCTCTCTCTCTCTCTCTTTCTTTCTCCCTCCTTCCCTTCCCTATGCCTGTCTCCTAAATGAAAAAGGAGAGCCCTAATCTTTCACCCCCTCTGGGTGATTACCATTTTATCTTTCAATTACCAACAATCCCTCTCCTCCCTCACTTTCCTCTCTCTATTTTAATCCAGCCTTTTCTCTCTCTCTTTCCCTATTTCGCTGCCCCCCCTCTCTCAGATTCACTGTGCGCTGCGCTCTCCCTCCAGTTTCTCTCTGTCTCTCATGCAGGATGCAGACAAACAGCAGTAGTGTATTCAATTCCAGTCCAAAAGTCTCTGAGTTTCTTCATAAAAAATAAAAACACTTTTATCCATTTTATCTTTTTGACATTGACTTATTTCTTCCTCACTTCTTCCAACCTAGTCTCCTGAAATTTTGTGACTACTAAAATACAAACAGTAGTTTGCCAAGTGCAGTGGAAAGTATTGTAATCTGCTCCAACACACTCCATATTCAATTCCCAATCTCAAGAAGAAGCTTTACAGCAAATTTTACAATGATTTTATGTTACCATGACCAACGCTTGCCTTGCCTCAACCTTAACGAAATTGTATTAGCTTACTTTAAATATGAACAGATATTTCGGCATCTAGCAGCAGTTACAAGCACAGAGAGTCCTTCTACAACAAGAAAAACACAACATGGGTTTCAAGCATGTGCATCAGGATGTGTAACAGTGATGTGTGGGTCAGTTCTGCTCGCTCAGCCCAGCAGCCCACTAATTTTCCAAACATGATCGTGATTTATTTAAGAAATACTCCAGACGTTTTGGGTAAAATAGGGGAGACCAGGGCATGTTGTCACACTTTTCATACTCTTATATATATCTTGGGATCAATACATCATGTTGTTAAAACTGCATACCAAATGAAAAAACAAAGTCTCAGGCATATATTTTGTATTCATATCATTTTCATATCATGTTTCAGTACAAACTTATAGGCATTTAAATAGCGAGTGCACATGTGACACATTGCCCCATCAGCAAGTAAGTTGTCACACAATAGTGTGACAACTTCTCCTAAAACAACTCGTTTAAAAAAAAAAAAAATCCAAGATGTGTATTTTATTACCGTGTAACACACGATACTTTCTGTAAATAAGACAGCTTTGGAGATGCTGTAAGGTTTATTTATTATTTAGGTTTATTTTTCACTTTGATGGAGCTAGGCTAATGACTCCTGTAGACTTCAAGTCTTTTTCCAGAGGCACAGTGTGTTCAAGGCACCCTATAGGTGATCATCAAGGATGCCAACCAGTGGAGGGGGCGCTAATAGCTCAGCCTTTTCTTTCTTTCTTTCTTTTTTCCCAATAGAACAGAAAATATTAAAACATTGGGTGACATGCATACCCGCCTTTCCGCTGCCCTCAGTTTCTGGGATCCAAAAATTTGCTTAAATTTGTTTATTAAATTTGCTTAAAGGCAAGGGAGGCAACAGCAATTTAATCTCTAACTTTGAGTGTTGATCCGCATTGCCTGACTCAATAATACTCTCTTCCCTCCATCCAAATCTGCCTAATCTGTGCGTAAATGGATGTGGATTTCAGACTGTTGTACACAATATTATGTGCATACCTTAGCAGGTTGTTTTTCCTCTGAAAAGAAAATTCACTCTTCCCAAACTTTATTTAATACCAAAATCACAAAAAGTAAAATAAAACTGGCAGGGAAAAGCACAGACCTCCAAATAACTTGTGAAAGTAAAAGTTTAATTTCTCTTGAGTTAAACAGTTCTGTTTTTGCTCTTCTGTTCCACTCTGTGCTTTTTGTTTGAACTAATAAATAAGAATTTTCCCGTCTGGTAATTCAACTCGCTGAAAATTGGTTTGATTGGTTGCAGCTGTTATGATCAGGAAAGAGCAGCAAATAAAGAGCAGCACATAAACACTTTTTTTCTCTCTGCAAACTAATGATAATCTTTCCAAAAGTTTAGTTTAATATTAATTCTGCAATTTGGCATTCGATGACATGTTTTTTTAAATGCTATCACATTTAACACAAATGAACATGAATATTCAGGGCAGACACATTATAATTGATATGGGTGAATTTTCTCAGTCTAAGCACATCACTCATATTGAAAATATGGCAATGTATTTTATGTCTCTATAGACAGATAAAAAGAGAAAGAGCTGAAGAAAGACAAACTACCTCTGCTAAGTGTCAGACCAGCTGTCATGCTCACAGACCCACCTGTTGCCCTGAAGTTGCATCCAATAAAAAGCCTTGAGCCAAACTTGAAGCGTCTCCAACCTCCCTCTTAACACCTGCTGCTCTTTTCCACAACCCTCTTTGTCTGTAATAACCTAATTCTCTCCTCTTTCCCTTCCTCTACATTTTCTGTCTCAGTAACTCTTAAACCTTCTACATCTCCCTCCCTTTTAACTCTCTCCTGTCCTCTGACCCCTTCTACCTGTCCTTCAACTGTCTCTTTACTCTGTCTCTCAGTGACTTATGCTTTTTCTGAATTTTGAAATCAAGTTTTTAATCGAAAATACACCAAATTGTTGTGTAACCTTATCCTGCGATTACAATGCAAGAAACTTGTTGATGGATTGCTATTTTCTTGCTAACTGTGGGCGATGTCGATTGCATCTATTACTGCGTTTACATGCACTTCAGTAATCGTGTCACTCGCCCATGGACAGCCGTTCCCCGATTTCTCAACTGCCATGTAAATGAGAACACAGATTTTAGTAATCGGGGTAAGGGATTAAGAGAAATCGGCATACTGAAGCTGGAGAAACCACGATTATTAGGCCATGTAAACCCTTTCCCTTATTTCTGACCAGCATTTTACAAGTATCCATGCCCAAAAGAACGAATGCATGGGAGAGTAAAAAACTCTCTGTTCTTCATGCTTGTTGAAGAATGCTGAACAATTTTATGTCAACATCATCTCCAATGAAAATGGGGGTTTCCCCTAGTTTAGCGAAGTTCAGGAAAACCCTTTTCATTGGAGCTAACGTAACTAGAGGCCGACTGACCTGTATTCTCTCAACGTCAGGCTGCAAGTAGCTGCAGCTCCACTGTAGCATGCAGTGACTGTCTGGAGGAGGCTGTGGTGGGGGAGAAACCCGATCACTGAGGAGTGCATGTATACGGGATTTTCAGTAATTGGCGTAAGGTAACATAAGCCGGTTTCTGTCAGTAATCGGGTTTCTTGTGTGTATGTAAATGTACTGTGTGTTGTCATCTGCAGCTACAAAGCTTTATCCCACCACAATGTATTTTTTGCTGCTTTGGTATTGCCTTTTAATGTGTCAGTCATCTCTCTTAGCTGACACGTTTACCAAAGTTTTTGGTTGCTGTGGTATATAAGCAAGGCAAGGCAAAGTTATTTGCATAGCACATTTCAAACAAAAGTGTTTTACATAAAACAGACATACATGGAAAAAATATAAAATAATAAAGACAAAACAACTGCTATTAGTTCCCTGATTATTTTATTCTATTTTACTGTATTTCAACTTTTACTGTCAGTTTAAAGAATTATATGTTAAAGAATTATAATTATATGAATTCTATGTTAAAGAATTATACAGGGAGGAATCCATTGTAGAAATGGCATGTTGCTGTTGATGTTGCTGTTTCCTGGATTAAACTTTAATTTCCATAACTTTTCTGGGTAGCATTTCCTTAGGTCTCTGGCTGGCTGTTTCAGTAGCCCTCTGGTGTGATGCACTGTCTCTGTGTTTGTAAAGTTTCTTTGCCAGTGTCTTTTTACAACTACTGTTCTCTACTCCATTGATCCATTCATCAGAAAAGTGCATCCCAGCTCCTTTGTCAGACAGTAACAAAGTCTTTGCATCTCTGCATGAGCTGCATCCTAATTTGCCATCCTTTATGTACAGCCAAGGGTTCATGTCCTTCCAGTCATCCCACTGCTCTGTTGTCCAGCAGTCAGGTGTTTGTTGTGCTGTCTTCTCTGGTGAATCATGTGATGATGGATGGTTTGGTGGTGGATGATCTCCAGCTCCTGTGGATTGGGGAAATATTAACATCAGAAGGATATTCTTAAGCTGCCAAGACACACATGAGGATAAGACAGCTGTGATGGTGTAATGCCTTCTTTACTATCTGTAGCCAACACTTTATCAAACGTCCTAGCATATTAGTTGAGAACATGATTATAGTGCATCCCATCAGTTTCTGAAAAGTACTATTTGCCTAAATATCTGGTATGATGGCATACATCTACATCATACAGTGCAGTCTCCTTTCTAACTCACCTCTTTGGTACCAGAACCCGCCTGCTCATTGTCCTCCTGATGTCCTCCTGCCTGCTGACTGTCATTCTGACCTCCCTCTGCTTCCTTAATACAACAGCACTTAAATGTAAAACCACCATCACCCATACCATCCTGCTCAGTATTAAGCCTGCATGACAACCGCTTCCTAATTCTTTCAAGTTTCAACTTCCTCTTTTTTTAGCACCAAAAAAGTGCCGGATAGCTCCTCTCCTCTGCTCATGTTACCTCTGTAAATGAAATCTAATCTGAGAATAAAGCAGTCATACATTTTAACTAATACAATTACTCAGCCTTCAGCCCACATGGATTTTAATATTGTACAATTACCCAACCAGGTAAAACTCCTGCATTCCTGAGTGAAAACAAAGGGGTGCCTATTATGAAAGCTAATATCAAAAAGGCAAAAGACTATTAAAATGAATAAACTCTATATGGATGTCAAAACATATCTCTACAACTAATCCTCCATTATCTCACTGCTCATGACTGAGCACCAGTGAAAATATATGACATTAGATATTATATTGGTAATGAAATGCCAAGCCACAGGCACAGCTAAATAGTAGAGATGCACTAATCCACTTTTTTCACAGCTCTGATCCGATTCCATTACCTGAATTTAGACATCTGCCGATACCGACACCAGAGCTCTTTTTCTTGAATATTATCATTATTACTATTATTATTGTTGGTATGGTATTATGTGTATGGTTACATGAAGCTGTAGTAAACCACACAGACCTTCTTGTGATGAGACCAAAAAATATATAAAAATGCATTAAATTTAAATTTGAACTACAAGTTAAGAAGGCTTCACATCCGATCCAGATTCACTCTCAGTTGACCGGGAGAGGGGGGAAGGCGATGGCACTCAGTGTGCTTATTTTTCCCCCTCTCCTGGTAATGTTTTTTCCCCCAGCGACTTTGAAAACCTTATGAAGGAGTTTGCTGTTGCACTCTTTGAAATTCTCTTTTTACTGAAATTCTCAAATTACTTTTGAGCTCATGTATAGAAATCTATTACTAGTATAGTTGATAATACATTTCTGTGCACTTGGTTTGTTGAAGTTTTTCAGAATATTAAAGGAGTTGTTATAGCAATTTGCACTTCTACACCTGTTTGGTATGTGGATTGGTAAAGTCAGTCCAGTATCAGCATCCTAAAACATCCTGAACTTCATACAGGATCGGAACAGTCCAAACTCTACTGAATAACTGTTTAGCCAACATTGGAAATGAACATCAGTAGCCACATCTTGTCCGCCCTGCTTCTTTCAAACACTTTTTCAGTGCGCAAAGGGACATCTTGATTTAAAAGAAAATGTATATACAACAAAAACCTGCAAAGTTATCCTGTAGTATACTGAAATTGTTTGCAGTAACTAACAGCAATTTGACATAACTTTTTTTTTTTTTTTTGCCAGATATTTACTGTAGATGTTCTTTACAGTGTGCCCTTCCTTGCTCTATCCCCCTCCCCTCTCTCCAGCTCTCCTCCTCTCTCCTTTCTTCCATCTCACTTCAAACCCCTCTGGCTTCTCCAGTTGGTGTAATTTAGCTGCAGGTGTCAGTCCAGTTCATAGATTAAACTGAACTCAGGCTCATAGGCCAGTTTTTTTCTCCGTTCTCTCGCTACCCAACCTCCCAGCACACACACACACACACACACACACACACAGCTTAACCCTATCCAACCTTGGCCAACCTGTGTTCACCTCATTTCAGAGGCTAGACGAGCTACACTAACCTCCCCGATGATCGTGTCTTATCCAGACTTTGAGCCTGGCTGAACCAGGCCCCTCTGTGTGTGTGTGTGTGTGTGTGTGTGTCAAGGGTGGAAAGTGTCAGTGAAAAAGCAGCTGCACACACATGCATGTGTGTGCTTGACTATTAAGCTGTCTTATTTGAATTTATGAAATAGTCTTCTTAAATGTATGCTCGGCCCAGGATTGCAGTTATCAACAATGCTTGTTAATTGTTGTCAAAGTCTGACCTTGAAATGATTATTCACGCTTTCATTTCATCTCGCATTGACTATTGCAATTCTCTTTTTACTTGTTTTAATAAGACCGTTATGAACAAACTACAAACTGTACAAAACTCTGCTG
>OMKZ01052692.1:4032-16434 GCA_900302535.1 Neoniphon sammara
TTTTTTAAGTGTGACTTTGTTGTTTCTGCTAATCGCAAACCACTGTCCCTTGGCTGTGTTAGAGCAGGACAAGACTAGAACAGCCAGGACCTGTCCTTGCCCGACCCCATCCCTAACAATGTTTGGTTGTCACCACTGGGACGCTTCAGTAGGTTACTTCTGCACTGTCCCTGGCAATGTTTAATGTCGCCACTAGGATGCTTATTTCTTACTTCTGACCAGAGTCAGTCAGTAAGTCATTGAGAGAAGTCATTGAGGGAATCCTGTAAGTCAGTAAGTCAGTAAGTCATTGAGGGAATCCTGCAACAAGCCCTAGAGGGGATCCAGCAACATGTTGTTCTGTCAGTTTTGTTTCAGTTCTTACTGGTTGCCAACAGATGCTGAAAAATATCAACGAAAACTGAATGCTTTTTAAAACCTCACACTGTGTGAATTCTTTTGCAGGAGAGCTTGATGGTTGATGAAACCACAGGCGCAGTTTGTGTTGGTTCAGGGGGCTCACTGAACCCCCTAACAGCCGTAGCCAAAAATGCATGTAGGGATTTAAATATTATCTTGATATTTTTTATAATAACACAACTAATAATTTATTGTAATTCCTTGCTCTATAATAATAAATACAAAAGGTTAACTAACTTTGTGACTGTGATTATCATTGGTTTTGGTGTCTAATTTCCAAAATATGGTAGCCTGCATGCGCACTCTCGCAGTCTTGCACGTGCACACATGACAGGTGGGAAAGGTTATGTGCTTCTTCAGCTCCCCACTACTGCCTTGACAGACTTTTTGACTTGATCAAATAATGGATATATGCTGTTTCAGTAGCAGGATTTCTGCTGATGGCTACAGGCCTAAAGTTATTTAGGCTGTTGCACTTATTTGCTTGTTTATTAAATGGCACTGCACTTTTGAATTAGATTTGATCTAATATAAAATTTTTCTTGTTAATCACTCAGAGTTGGGATGGATTTGGGTACCAAAACACCATGGAAAAATTCTGCAATGGGTGAAAGTTTGGACTTTAATTAGGTTTAGGCTCAAACACTTATTTGCACTGAAATGTCCCAGGTTCAGGTTGGGCTGGCTCATGCCAAACTGTATTCTGGTTTTGTACTCACTGTCACATGACAGTCATCATCATAATCTTTGCTAAAATCACTGTCCTGATACCATCTTTTGTTTACACTTTTACTTTTTATTCACATCTGGGAGGAACCTCCAGTAACTCTGTATCCACAGAGCAGTGATATGGAGCCATGTGATTGCTCACATCTGTCCAGGCAGAGCTGTGTTGAGCCAGCACCGGATGTCTGAGTAGTGTTAACTCCAGTCAGCATGAGGTCAGTGTGTCAGCAACAGCTCTGAAACTTGGACACCCTCCCCTTGGCCTCTGTTCCTGTCAACAGCAAAAGCATGCATGCGCACGCGCGCACACACACACACACACACACACACACACACACACACACACACATACATACACACACGGGTGAATAAAAGTGCATCACACGCACATACCACACATAAATGCATACACACAGAGGCATACACAGCCTGAGGGCCTCTTAAGCTGAATTAATCATGGAGATTTTCAAAGAATGTGGGGCACACCACAGGAGGAAAGGATTCACTTCTCCCCAGAGAATTTGAGAGAACAAGACAGACAAGAAGGGAAGCATGAGGACAAATGATGAAAACATTGCATTTCTATTTCTGTCTGACACCTCACGAAATAAGTGCACATCGATATCAGAGAAGAAGTTGTGTATCAACATGAAGAATGAATTGGACAGAATTTTATGCAGCTCAGTAGCTATGTATAATTTGTTTCTGATACACGAACTCTTGCAGAGGCAACAAAATCCATTATCTATGTACAGTAGATGATGCTTGAAATAGGGTGACCCGACATCCCCGATTTCTGGGGCCAGTCCCCGGATCCGGTGCCTTTTCCCCCGCTGGCACTGTCACCGGAAATGTCCCCGGATTAGCCTCTTATAAATTAACAGTTTAATTTATTTCATTCCTAATAAAAATAAATAAATAAACACACCATACCCTAGGTTGTGTGTCTTAGAAAGAAAGAGAAAGACAGACAGAGAGAGAGAGAGAAACTTACCAATCACAAACCAATCACAAACAAAGTGATATACTTGGACAACACTTTATGACTCTCCCTGCTCCCGCAGTGATTAATCTTTCTTCAAATGGTCTTGCATGTGTTTACAGAAGCATCAGAAGGAGAGCTGAGTGCGCATGCTAAAAGGAATAGATGCAACATAGTCTTCATTTGAATAATGTCATTTGTTAATACAGTTAAGTATCGAGAAAGATGGTGTGGATGCAAGAGGAAAAGAGGGATTGGTGATCACGAGTATGTGAGTGGGATTTCCAGATGACACCTCCCAGAAATGTTTTGTTGAGCTAGGCTCACAGCAGCTCACAACATTAGGCTTAGCTATAAGCCTGATGGATCTTGGGGCAGTTGAGAAACTGAATTGTACAATAAATTATCAATAAAAAACAAGACAAAACCACACAAAAAAGTATAGCAGGAGTTTAGGTCAACTTATTTAAGGCAATTTTTGCTGCTACACTGCTTGTATTATTGTGGACAGTCAGAAGTGTGACAATGTCAGTTTTTAATGTATTTTATACACCTGCTCAGGAACAACACTACTTGTGCTGTTTCAACACACCTCCTCTGAATAATTTCCAGATGTGGCCAAGTGAGAGCAAATATAAGGCCCGGCACTGGTTACCTACCTGTGCTGATGGTTGCGTTAGGGTGTGAACACACATAGCATCTTTAGTCTTTTTTACTGATGCCCTCTTTTTGCTGCTGTAACACTGTAAATTTCCCCACTGTGGGACTAATAAAGGAACATCTTATCTTATCTCTTAACTCTCTCTTAACTCTTATCTCTTAGCGACCACTTTGCAGCTGCACTGTGGTCACTCCTGAAAAAGTGCTGGACCCGATGTTTTTTGAAGTTGAGAGCAACTGAACTTTATCAGAAAAGGGCTTTGACGTCCACTATTTTTTTCTTCTTCTATAAACCAGTCAATCAATCAATCACTACAAAGAATGTCAGGGGAGAGCCCTCACTTTAAGCAAACGACATGGTGATGGAGCAGAAAATGCTGGTAGAGAGAAAAGCCCCGGATGTAATTTTTAAATCATTGTTTTAATTACCAGATGATGTGTAACTTTTTTCTGCTGCTTTGTTGATGAAATTTTTGTTCATCACATTAACTTTTTGATTTTAAAAATAGCTGAATACTTGGAATCTTGCCTAAAATTGGAGGAAAACTTGTGGTCAGACCTGGCGGTAGCATTACACTAGTTCCAAAGATAAAGACAGGGCGACAGCCACTGAGCCTCATCCATCAACACCACCACAAGATATTACCTCAGCTTAGTGCAGCTCAGCTGAAATAAATTACTAGCAAGCCTACCTGATTATTACCGTTAGCTACCAGACCCACCTAAGATCTCCCTACCCAATTTACTGGGTAGTGGCCCAGTAATAAGCAGTGTTGGGAGTAACGCCGTTAAAATAAACAGCATTACATAATGGCGTTACTTTTTCAGTAATGGGGTAATCTAACTAATTACTGTTTCCATCGTTACAACGCCGTTACCGTTACTGACAATTAAATGCGGTACGTTACTATTGAAGCTAGCACACTCATTGAAGCTGTTGTCAACGTTCGCTGAATCTGAACACACCCCTGGCTCTTTCAGGCAACCACGAGCTGCAAAGGTTTTTTGGGGCGTGGGAGGGACAATAACGACGTAAGAGATCATGATTGGCTAAGGTAGAGTCACATTTCATTGTAAGCCAACCAGAGTCAGAGTTCAGGTGGGAGGGTGTTTTTACAGACAAACCAGAACACATAAAGTAATGCAAATAGTTAATTTCCCTGGTAATGAGTTACTTTTATAATAGAGTAATTCAGTTACTAATTCAGTTACTTTTTGGGAGAAGTAACGAGTAACTATAACTAATTACTTTTTTTAAAGTAACGTGCCCAACACTGGTAATAAGCTATCATGCCTGATTAAAAGTGAATAAAACAATATGTTTATTCAGTGGCTACAATGCAGCTTGATAAAGTCGCCTTCTCACATAACGGTCCACTTTGTACCGTCAGTAAGTTGCGTTAGCTCGCCCGCTGCTGGAGAGCTGCTGTCGGCAGGAGCAGCAGGGCTCAGTCAGTGAGCTCCATTCATGGAGAAATACGACAGCAGCAGGTGAGTCTGTGTTTCTGATCATTTGTTTTCCGAACAGTAGAAAAGTTTGGTTTTGCCGACTGTATCTGTGCATCAACATGAATAAATAGCATGTCGTGGTTAGGCGCATCAGGCCGAACTCCATTCAAAATTCTTGCAGTTTGATATTGCCTTACTTATCGGTAAATATACATATAATTAGAACAAGACTTAAGACCGCTGACAAATCTCTGGTGTCTTTTAGAAAAATCGGCATGTATTTGATTCACAGAACACCAGTTTATTCCAATTAAAAATTCAGCATTTATCACCAATTCCAGCTGCTTGCTTAAGTCACAAGGGCACATTGCACTGCGCACCAGTTGTCTCTGTCTTATGCTGCATACTTAGACTAACTTACAAATACCTACGTGTGTACTGTAAAAAATGAGATATAAAGTTAACTTCATGTATTTCCAAGATGAAGTCTTTCATCTCTATAATAGTATATTAAATGGTAATAATGTCACATCTTTTGTTTTGTGGTGCTCAATTTTACAAAGTTGAGTCCCCTGTAAAGACAGGGTTAGGGTTGAAACTGAAATTTGTGCAGTGTATTATAATTCTATATTCTGACTGGTACAGGTGGTATCTGATGCATGTGTGTGTGTGTGTAATATTTTTCCACAAATAACACGTTTAAAATAAAATGTTTGGGCTAAGCCCCGAACGTCTTCAGTACACAAAACACCTGGTAGTTAACACTTCAGCCCATTGGTCAGTGTTTTGCTGTTGGGTTTGCTTACTTCAAAGATCAAACCGACTTGCAAGAAGTCAGTACAAAAGTAAAATTTCAAAACTTCAGCCCAGATTTTTGAAAAGAGGGGGAAGTAGGAATGTGTGCTTTGTCTAGGGGGATCCAGAAACTTCTGCACCAAGTCCTAGATCAATCGTAATGAGAAAGAAGTGCAGACGCCAAAGAGAACTGAGGAGCATTCGTCAACTCTCTTCAAAGTGGTATGCAAATCACGATCACGCCTCTCACTGAAGATTCTGAGCTCAAATTGAAGCTCCAAGAAAGTTTCCCAAATCAAACATAAGACCCAAAGCATCGTCTCACTGGGTCGATCAGTGATTACTTTCAAGATTGCCTCAAAAGCGAGAGTTATTGTGGCAGGGTTACAAGCCGTGAAGGCCAAAGGTCAGATTTAACAAGGTGGAAATGACAGAAAAAGCCCACGTTTTTTGGTCTAAATTATATTTCCACCTTCTAATCAGATCTTCAATGCAGGGGGAAAACAGTCACATGAGAACTCATAAAATTAACTTTGAGTGTTTTGATCTATTTGAAGCTATATGATTTCAGCCAATGAGTTCACTTTCAATTCAAAATGTCTGCCAAAGCTAATGACATGGGAGTATCCTTTAAGTTTCTTCTTTCACAAAGAGAAGCCCAGGTTTGCAATGAAAGTACAGACTACAAAATCTTGAAAGGGATTTTTATTCAAATGAAATAAATGAATTTATTTTCAAATGACTTGACATAATTACAGTCACCACTCGTTACAAATGGATAGAAGGAATACTTGTGTCTTTTTTTTTGTTCATGTTGTGATAACAGAAGCCTGCACAGCTACAAGGAAAAAGCTTAAATCTCCATGAACAAGTTTAAGTGCATTTAATACAAATATGAAACGAGACAATTCAACCCCAAGGAAAACACAAAAACAGAGGTATGACGCACAAAGAAATGAAAGAACATAAATAGCAAGAGAAAAAAGGATAACAGATATAACATTTATTCAGCAAGAATAAATATGGAGTTTGATGCAGCATCCCTTCTTGAACCAAACAAAAAACTACAGAGACATAAAAAATAATTTAAAAAAGGAGCAGACAGGGGAGAAGAGCTCAGGTTAGATCCCTCTGCTGTGAATCTTCTGTCTGATCCTTCAGTGTTAAAACAGAGAAGCTTTATAAAAGCTCAAAGGTAAGAGAAGCTGACACACAGAAAGAAAAACAGAAAGAAAATAGGTTAATTATAATTATTAATAATATTAGGTGAAATTAAGCCTATCCCACTACAATAAAACAATATAAAATGTCAGTGAATATAAAAGTCTCTCACCAAGTATACTGGAGTCAGTTAATTAAAAAGCCACAACATAGTCAAGGGCAACAGAGGCTAAACCTGTAACTTTGTAACACACACACACACACACACACACACACACACACACACACACACACAACACACACACAAAGAGCTGAGCGTCCTTCATTTGTTAAAGCGATATACCTCGACATTTTAAATTATAGTGTATTATTATACTTCTCCAAGGCTCCAGTTAAAACGAGGGGACAGTTTCGCTATTGGCATTTCAATTAAATGAAAACAGCATCTTGGGACGGCAAGAAATCCCCATTCAAACCGAAGGATAGAAATGTGCTGTTTACTTGGCCTGCAGTTGATGGCAATACTTCAATTCAGTGAGCAATGTTAACAGTGGTAACAAACCAGGCAATTGAACAGTAAATGTAAAATATAAAATGCCTGGCAAAGAATAAGGACAATTCAATATGCCAAGATAATTCTTTAACAAATGATACAAAGAGCAGACGTTCCTTCATTTTTTTTTTTTAATGGTAGATAAAACCCTGCCAGAGCCAGCAGGAGTCAAACACCTCTAACCCCTAAAACAGTGCAGTACCATTGCAGTTAGCTAGTAGAGATACAAACTGTGGTAAGCTTATTTCAGTTGGGACATGTTGGAAACATGCGCCAGTTTGCCTAGTGAAGTCTGGAATGATGACAAAATGTTTTCCTTGCAGGTCCTCAGCACGAACACGGATAAATATCAGCTGAACGCATCATACAATGGTATTCAACTGTTGCTTGCTGTTCTTAGATCTGATGCTACTTCGCTGAACTTTACAGACATGAAGCATGCCGATACCAACTTGACAATTCTGATACATCCTTAAATCAGACTGACATGTGGCAAAAGTACCAAACTGTTCCCCTGACATGGCAAAATGGCCGTTTGCCATGTAATCTAGAAGTTGCCAGTCTGTGTAGCCGTCCAGTATGGACAAATATTAGTTTGCCATACTATGTAGATATGGCTAACCTCAATGTAATACACATATGTTATCAGATCTTGCAGTCTACTGCAGTTAAGGCAAATGTGGCACATGAAAACATGGTTTGGTCCCTGTTGGTGGTCCCAAGCAGCAGCAGCTCAGAAGAGGTGAGTGGTTGATCGACTGAATGTGTGGTACTTCCTCTCAAACATGGAGGGCAGATTGACCATTGAGGGTGAATGGTGCGCCTGTAAAGACAGAAGAAAAGAGGGAGAGTTATAAGAGATGGAGGAGCATGTGAAGGAGAGAGGAAGGTGAGAAAAGAATCGGTGATTAAATGTCATAATTGATTGTGTTCCACAGCATCCCTGACCCACACCGGAGTGATTAGTGCCAGGACAAGGTGTTACTGTGCAAACCAAGGGGACCATGCATGTGTGCGTGCATGTGTTGAGTCCATGTGTATTAAATGTTCTTTCAGCCATTCAACAGTCTCATGCCAGCGTCCTGGGACCCTTTCAAGGTGCATTTTTTGTGTGCGCAACAAGATGGACTGTCACGTGGGCTATCTAGCTTACAGTCCGGAGTGTGTCTATGAAGGACAAAGGGTTGTTTTATGTGCCCCAAACTCATTTTAATTACCACATAGACAAACACCCTTTCTAGTGCCACTCTGCTTTCCAAGCCAAACCTTGGCACCAAACTAATCAAGAGAGGCAACCTTTGCCAACACAATCACACTTCAGTAACTTCCCACCTGGCCTTTACGCACATTTGCACACACACACACACACGAGATGCTTTCTAAGAGTCCTTCAGCGGAGGCACTGTCTTTCTCCTGCGCGCTCACTCTGTCCCCTGCTCCCTTATTTCAGCAGATGAATGGGAACAATTGAATGGAGGCCTTGATTACACGTTAGCAAGCAGTGCTAAAGAGCTACAGAAACAGAGGACGACAAGCATCGAATGAATGAGCAGATTAACGGTTTGCTTTTGCTGGAAAAGTAGGCAAGCTCAAGGGCAGTGCTGGTCGAAATGCAAACATTTCTGACCCTCATTACACACCTGCCATAACAAAGCCTGCCTGCTAATGAACGTTTGATTTTTACTGGCTGTGTGGGCGTGCACGAACAAGTCTTCATTTCAGATTCAGCGAGTCAGCACCCACCCACACACACACACACACACACACAAACTTAACCAGATTTTCCCTGCTTCCAGTGATATATTGCCGGTGTCCTGTAGGGGTATTCTTGTTCTCGACACTAAAGCTCATGCTCTACCCAGATGTGAGTTTTATTGGAATGAATTAAGAGGGGCTGATCACAATGCTGTCACTGCAGCCTTTTACCAGCTCCACAGGCTGTACATCAAACCTGAGGGACCCTCACTGCTATCAGCATGCTATGATAGACTGGAGAT
The DNA here is from genome assembly GCA_900302535.1 of Neoniphon sammara. Lineage (NCBI taxonomy): Eukaryota > Metazoa > Chordata > Actinopteri > Holocentriformes > Holocentridae > Neoniphon > Neoniphon sammara. The sequence goes on from OMKZ01052692.1 coordinate 12,755, forward strand.
TGGGAACAGTGGAATAATGGTACCCGAGAAGGAAGGTATGTCGTAAAAAAAAAAAAATCTCCAGGAGGGCTAGAAAGACCTCAGAAATTTTCTTTTCTTTCCAAAACACACTTGGTTGGAAATCGTCATTTAGTGTTGTTCTTTTTTGAAAAAGGAAATGAATATTCACAGTATCTCTAGATTTTGTGATATGAGAATTTTACATTCTCATGTCTTCAGATTTTTTGGGAAGAGGGGCAGGGAGGGATACTGTCTAGTCAAATGAGCGATCATTGTAGCATGACAAGATATGCAAAAAGTCAGTGGAGGTACTTTTTATACCCAGTGTAGATCAAGTCAGTTCTACCACAATATAGATTCTTTCCAATCTTGACAATGCAAAGCTTTGTAAATACACTGGGCACTGGTCTGCACCTGCTGTTGGTGAAAATCATAAGCCCAGGGAAACAGACATTATTAATCAAACCAGATGCTGAAAGCTGTAGAAGACACTGTCTGCAGAGCCATCACCAAAGGCCAGCCCTACTAATTAAAACAAGTCACTGTGGTCATCAAAGCAGGGATGAAGCCGGCTGAGAATGTGAGTTGGGCTTCTTGGTACAACATGAGCTGGCAGCTGAAGGTTGACCTCATGAAGCAGCTCAAATTCCCAGACACCTCCACAGTAACCACCCAGAAGGTACATTCACAGTGCTAAAGCCTTTCTTACATAAGTGGCAACATGAAGTATCCACAAGTGGATGTCAATCAGCTGCTTTGGATAAAGTGCTGTGCCTGGCTAGGCAGAGCACTTTCTAAAGCTGAGAACAGCTCAACTGGAGGAGGCAATATGACATGGACCGCTTTTTTGTGAGCCAACCAGTCACAAAGAGACTGGATTCTGCAGTGCATAGAAAGCTGACAGTTAACAAAACAGTAATGACGAGACTGAATATGGGCAAAGCCGGGTCAGAAAAGCTATAAGTAGCTGTTATTCTGATCATCAACAGTCACATGGGGAGCACAATGGCAGTTCAGAGAAATTTCTAACAAGTGAGCTTTTTCTACAAAGAAGCCAAAATGCGATGGGTCCATAGGTGTGGACCCATCGAAGTGGGCTGCAAAGAGTTTGCAGGCTAGTTTTTCTGCCAAGGCCACAATTTCCTGAGCACGACAGGTGTGCAGAAGACGAAGGCCACGAAAAGCATCACAAAGAGGGCCACAGGATGACTGTAGTTCAAGGAGTGTGTTACTGGGACACCAACTGAGGTGTCAAGTTGTCCAGGCGAAGGTGTCTGACAGAAATTCTCAGAGGATTCAATGTACCCAAATTACATCGGTGACAATGTATAAATGAGAATACTGCGGTTGTCTTATTACTAGCTCTGGTCTGATAAAGGCACCATACACAGGGCCATGTGAGAACAGCTGCAGTTTCTACCACTTATGGGATTTGTTCAGCAGTGTTCTGTTTCTGCATGCATTCTGCTTTTCTAGTGAAATTAATGCAAATCCCAGTAAAGTCATGTCATCCCAGTCAAGACACTTCAATTATTCACTTTTCTCTTTAAGAGGTGAATTCATGTGTATAAGATGTGAACTTGACAGTCAGTTTCATCTAATCTACCCAATAAGTGGACATAGTTCAACAGTAAAATGACTCTTGTGCCATACATCTGAATGTTTACACCTGCATAGATATGAAAGGTGGGTGTAAAATGGACAGTTATCACAAATAACTGCTGCTGTGTTTGCTGGTAGGGTGAACTAGAGTTTGTGTACAGATCATCATGAAAATGATATATAAAACCAGCCAAAAAGGTAAATCAAATTGTCTCCCAGACTGCGGTAAAGCAGGGTTCACACCACTGGGAGCTGGTCAAATGGCTGAGGTGAACATAGGGCATAATGTACACAAAAATGCAACCCTCAGAAGCTGTAAGATGTAGGACAGACAGCAGTAATGAAGCCCAATGCAAACCAATGCCCAGGTGAGAGGTCAGCCAGACTTTAAAGAATACACTGACATTTGAAAAAAAAAAGTGTGTGTGTGTGTGTGTGCGTGTATGTGTGTAAACAAGCCCAAACACAAAGCACAGCATCCTTCATTTGTTAAAGGCACGCCTTGACATTTTGAATTTTCTTCTTGATATTTTCAACAGGCACTTTACATTACTTACAGTATTTGCATTGAAGGGAGGGGATACTGATTGCTGCAAGCTAGCTTGCAATTAGCAAAACCCTTTGATTAGAATGAAGAATAATACTAACAAGCCATTTTCTTGTTCACAGAACTGCCTGTGCAGAACAATAATGTGGCAAATGCCTGACAAATAAAACTAAAATATTCTAAATGTTAAAGTATGCCTTTAAATGTTCCACTTGACCCAGCAGGAAACCAGGCTGTAATGTGGACAAAGCTCTCCTCAATCCACAGGGGACTGTTCCCAGGTCAATAGCAGCCCAGCTCCATTAAATCCTTTTGAAAATGGCCTAGTATCAATAGCAGCTACCTAGTGAATACCCAGCCGCCACCACCATCACCACTTAGTAAGCCAGGTGATTTAGAGGAATAGAGCAGTCCCAAATCAACCCTTGAAATCTCTGCCCATTACACTCATGCCAATCTTAACTGGTTGAACCATCAACAATGAGGCAGCAAATCTAAACCTCCAAAGCACAGGTGGGGAGAAGTATTACTCCCGTACTGCTTAAATGTGTCCTAGCCACTGCCATATCCACAAGTCACTGGGAGCCAAGAGCCTGAGAGCCAAAGATACACATCTTTTAATCACAGGTTTCTTCAACTTAAAAAGTACACAAGCACTCTATTCAAGAGTCCCTACATTTCTAGAGCTTAGTTAATATTTCAATTTGCTCTCAGGTTCCAGGGCAAAATAATGGATTTCTCATTTGATAAGGGGAAAAAAACATTTAAAGAACCCCTGCATTAATCTGATTTGTCAAAGGCTCTAGGTTTGAGCTTCAAATGGTTGATTTGGGACTAAGGATGCACCATATTGATATCCGAATGGCACTGGGTTAAAATAGATTATAGGTATCAAAGACATTCTTGAATACCATAATCCAATAGCTAGAGCCACAGCAGTATGTTAGAACCCTCTATTACTCTAGATTGTTATGGGCAATGAAAAATGTTATTGGTGCATCCCTAGTTAGGACTAGACCACAATAATGTGATGCTCACATCAGACTGCTGGACTGGGCTTGGCCTGGCTGGTGGTTTAGAGCAGAGTTTCCCTGCGAGGACTGGTCGGGCCTGCCTTGTAAGGATCCAGCAGGACCCGGGGGACCCTGCATGACCCAGGAAGGGCTCTGCTTGTGGGATTCAGAGTCTGGGGAACTGGGGCCCTGGATTGGAACCCTATAGGGGCTGGGTTTCTGTACATTTGTTGACCGGTAGCTGATTTTGGATGAAGGTTGGTGGAGCTGAGGCGGGTGGAGTTTTGTGTACCTGGAAGGGAGTTGGGAGTGGGATGGGTTGAAAAGGTGGATTGTTGAGAAGTGCGGATGCTGGGAGGAGGTTGTACTTGATGGGATGATAATGAAGCTGGGGCGAAGGACTTAGGATCTTGGGTGCTAGGGCAGTAAGTGGGACGAGGCTTTAGGCTGAGCTCAGGGGCAGTGATCGGGTCAGGGCTGGGGATGGGATTTGGGGCTGGGCTGCAGGGGGTGCGTAT